>PVLC010043957.1:0-12339 GCA_004027655.1 Graphiurus murinus
GTGGATGGAAAGATCCAGACCTTCACACATCCTCAAGTTCCCTAATATGAGCAGAGCGGCACCCAGTGTTCCCCATAAATGAGATAAAGCACGCTGAAGAAAAGCAAATTACTCTTGCAAAAAGAAGAATCAAGCTGCAAATACAGAATTGAATTCCTACATGAGGTTCTGTTCTCTCCGGAGATCTCCACTCTCTTAAGTCCCTGCTATATCTCATCGTTTCTGCACCTGGCACTAGCAGCGGGGTTTCCTGTGGAGACTCATCCTTCCCTTCCCTTTCCTTCCCTTCCCTTTCCTTCCCTTCCCTTTCCTTCCCTTCCCTTCCCTTCCCTTCCCTTCCCTTCCCTTTCCTTCCCTTCCCTTCCTTTCCCTTCCCTTCACTGCGTAACGAGCTGTGGTCGCTTCCCCAGCATTCTGAGCTGGAGATGGATGACAGGGTGTGAACAGCAGTGACCACCCATGTATGGAGGGGATGCTTAGCCTCGATCTCAGAGTCCTATCCTGTGCTTCAGTGAAGGACGGATACTCAGGGCATGTGCCCACCAGGTGACCTACAAACAGAGAGGTTGCAAACTTCAGATCTGAGAATAATGATCATCATAATGTTGGCTCTTATTTAGTGGGAAAAACTAGAGTCCGGTCCTCAGCTAGCATCATCCTATCAACAACTGGTTGGATACATCACCTGCTATTCCTCCTTTTAGATATCCATCACTCTAGGGCTCCTGCAGCTCCTCTGACCTACAGGCTCTTCCTCCAGCCCTGGTTCCTGCTGGCCCCTGAACCTGAAGCATCTTCTCTTTGCATCTTCACCTAGGTGGCTCCTTGCCCTCAACCTCTGCCAATATCTTCCCTCCTCAGATAAGCTCTCTCTGACCAACACAGACCCCCCTCACTATTTCACTCTGTTTTGTGACTCTGGTAGTACATAGAACTAACACAATTTGTAGGGTTTGTGTGCATGCTTACTTATCCATTATTTGCACTTCCTTCTGAACACGAAGTGTTGCCTCTCTTGTTCACTGCTAGAAAGACAAATACGAAGAATGGAGATTACAGACAGAAGATGCTCAATAAGTATTTAATAAATAAAGGTAAGTATTTATTCAAAAATAAGAATACAAGGCATATCTTCTTGCCTATTGTTGTTGGAGGGTGGGTCCTTATTCTCTCCCATCTTTGGAGAATGTTCTACTGAAAATCATTGATGAGATTAGTTTTTTTGTTATTGTTTTTTTTGTTTTGTTTTTTATAGTACTAGGGATTGCACCTAGGGGCATTCTGCCTCTGAGATATACCCTCAACCCTTTTTATACTTGTTTTGTTTTGTTTTGAAAAGGTATGGCTAGGTTGCTGAGAGTCTCGATATATTGCTGAGGCTGTCCTTGAACTTGCAATCCTCATGTTTCAACCTTCCATGTACTGGAGGATTACAGTCGTGTGCCACATGCCTGGCCAAGGTTAGTTTTTGATGTTCATGCCCAGTAATATAGATACCTTTTCCCTCCTTTCTCTCTCAATGGCTCTGAAATTTCCTTTTCAAGAGGAAACATATGTTCTCCTCTCTTCTGATTTCATCTTGACTTCATCAGTCACAAAACTCTCAGAGGACTTCTGTTGCTTGGATCATTTCAAGTTGGGGAATTTCTTTGAAACTTTACTTAAGTTTATCCTCTAACAGGTACTTCTCCAAATAACTTCAACTTAGTTCTTGAAATGCCAGCTTTCCTCTCATTCTCTTTTGAATGGGGGATTGTTGGGGCTTGCTTATTGTGCCTGGCCAAATCTCCTTGAAGGGAAATAGATAGAAACAATTCATGCTTAAATATTTTATTTTAAGTGGTGAAGCACACTTCTGCAATTAAAGCTCAACATCAGAAGGAGACAGCCCCTGATCTCAGTCCTGTTGGGCAATTAGGTGGCTGCAGGGCCCTTCTGTGTAGACAACTTGACCCCCAGGAATGGAGGAGGAATGGAGGGACATCACTTCAGGACATCAGTGGCACAGGTGAGAGCAGGCCAGGCCATGGACCAGCCCACCAGGCATCTGTCTTCTGTGAGGAGTTGTGGAATGTTCAGTGGACCTTTGCATGTTTCCCTTCTCTCCTTGGAGAATTCAAGACAGACAGTTGGACTCAATTTAGAGACTGTATCCTGAAAAGGTTCTAAGTTCAAAATGCAGAAAATATCTCATCCCATGGCTCATGTTTCCAGAGGAAAGAGGGACTTGAGTTGGAAATATTCTACACTTTTGTAGTGAGTAGCTCATTTTGATTTATAGTAATGCACAATTCATATTCTTATTGGAAAAATAATTGAGTCCCTGTTCACCAGAGAAGTACTACTTTGTACAAACATTCCTACACCCTTATTCAGAGGTTAATTTCATGAAATCTATGGTGTGTGCATGCATGAATGTGTATTTGTGTGTGTTCAGGGGATGGGATGATATTTAAAATGATAGAGCTAAATAACAGAGTAATTTTTTTTTGTATTGGAGGTTGAACCCAGGGCATTCTACCTCTGAGCTATACCCCTAGCCCTTTTTTATTTTTTATTTTTATTTTTTGAAACATGATTTTGCCAAGTTGCTGAGGATCTTGCTAAGTTGCTGAGGCTAGCCTCAAGCCTGCAATCCTGTCTCTCAGTCTCTAAAGTACTGAAATTATAGTCATGTGCCACCATGCCCAATTCAGAGTAATTTTAAAGAACAACAATAAAGCACAATAATAATAATATTTATAAGGATTTTCTCAATTACAGATAAAGGATTTTTCTCTAATCCTTTTGTATGTAGTATATACTTTCATCTAATTCTCACAATAACCCTATGCAAAAAGTACTAATTTGGGAAATGAAAATGAAAAAGTAAAAAGAGAATCAGTAGCTTACCCAATGCTACAGTGTCGATGAGTAGAGCAAATGGACAGGCATAGTCTTTAGAGCCAGAGCTTTGAATCAGAATTTTATATCCATCAGAAATCATACGGCATGCAACATTTTTATATCTTGATTTCATATCCTTTAACTCAATAACCCAGTATTTTTCTTTAATATGATGACAAACATTATTTTTAAAACCTGCATGCCTTTGGTTGAAGGGATATGTCACAGTTCCCTGAATCACCCTGTTCATGTTCGATATTATAATAATCAACTAGCTCCTATGAGGCCTGGACTTGCAGAAATTATAAGTGCATTTTATCCAGGAGTGACACCCAACTTTTATTAATTACTCAATGGAGTCCATGACTTCCCCCCCCACACACACACACATACACTATATATATATGAATCTATGCGTTTTCTTATTTATTCTTTAAGATCAATTTTTATTGATATACTCAATAACTATTTCTAGACAATAATAAAGGCACTGAACAAAGGATGAATGAGACATGACCTTCACCTTCATGGTCTTCACTTACACATACTTAAAATGGCCTTTTCCAATTCTGAGATGTCAACAAGCTTCCAGCCTTCCCTCTGTGGTTACCTGTTCCTTCCTAACTGACCCAGCCACAGCCACACAGTTGCACACATCACTGTTTTGAAATTAGCCCCTACATATTAATTCTTCTCTCCCCATCTGCAGTGGCAGGTCTTACAGGCATGGAGAGTGCCTTCTACTCTTCTGGCATCTCAGTCTAACATTTCAGCCAGGGCGGGTCCAGGCTCCAGCAGGATTGCTCTGTGGGCGTTGCGTTGCTTTGGACCTCCTGCAGTTAGTCTGGTGCAGGGCACAGAATCTGCATTCAAATCCCCACAGCTCTACTTACTAGCCCCACAACCTTAGGTACACTTTACCTACTGATGTTCATTCTTCTAACTATGCAACCTTAAGCATGGTTTAACTACTGGATGTTCACTTTTCTTGCCTGGTGTTAGGGTTTGAGTTTGAAATGCCCCCCAAAAGCTCATGTGTTGAAATCCTGGTCCCCAATGCAGGAGATTCAGAGGTGGGGCATGGCTGGAGAAGGTGGGTCACTGGGGGTGTGGCCTTGAGGACTACATCTGTCTCCGGTCCCCTCCTATCTTCTTGCTCTCTCTGCTTCCAGCTACCATGAGTGGTAGCAACTTAGCAAGACCCTCAGCAACTTGGCAAAATCTCACCTCTGCCACACCATACTGCTGTGATGTTTCTGCCCACCATGTTCTGACCTCTGAAACCACAAGCCAAAGTAATCTTTTCCTCCTTTAAGTTGCTTTTGTCAGGTATCTGGGTCACGGGGACCAAAATGCTAACTAATATACCTAGAAAATAGGAAAGCCCTTCTCTATCCCTGATAACTGGCTGATTATTGGAGATCATGTATATTAAGTACTTATCAGATCAAGGTGCTTTGTAAATATTTATGCCTTTTCTTTCTGAGTTTGCACCCAACTGCTTGGGCCAAGCCAGAAAGCGTGAGGACCTGTCTCTCTGCCTGCAACCCCCAAATGGTCCTTTCCCTGCGTTGAGCTCCAGTGGGAGGGTGGCTCTGCCCCAAGTCTTCCCGTCTCCGCCATCTGTGCAGCCAACTGTTCTCTGACTTGGAGTTTCCTGCTTGCAGCCCTGCTAAGCAGGTGGAGCCAATGCCTGCCTCCTCTGCTTTGCACGCAGAATCTGATTGTGTTTGACAGGCTGCTCATGACAGAGAAGAAAAAGAAAAAAAAAAAAACAATGAATTGGATTAAAAGCTCTTTGTTTAGATTTTATGAGTCAAAGAGGCTGCTGCATAATTAATTGGAGAATAGGCTCCAATCGTGCATGGAGAGAAAGGCTCAGACCCCTGAAATGCAGCCTTGCTTATGTGCAGGGCAATTGGGGTGGGGAAGGGGGGTGTGTTCCTAATCAACCAGTGGTGAGATTGAGGAAAAAGTGAGCATTCATGGGAAGAGGACCATGGTCCAGTCAATTCAGACAGCTATGGCCAAATATTAAATTGGATGGATTTTTTAGCAGATATCAATTTCTCTCCATTCTGGAAACTACATCTAAGACCAAATGCTGGCCAATTCAGACCTCAATGAGTGTCTTGTTTTGGCTGTCCAATGGCTGCCTTCTGCCTGATTTCCCTTCCTCTTTTTTTTTATTTACTTTTATGGTATTGGGGATTAAACCCAGGCATGTTCTACCTCTGAGCTATACCCCCAACCCTAGTGTTTTTTTGTTGTTGTTGTTTGTCTGTTTGCTTGTTTTGAAATGGGGGTCTCTCTAAGCTACTAAGGATCTTGCTAATTTGCTGAGGCTGGCCTTGAACTTTCAATTCCCCTGTCTCAGCCTCCTAAGTACCCTGATTACAGGCATGTGCCACCACACCCAGCTTTCTCGTCCTCTTTTTTTTTTTTTTATAAGGATGCTATTTACTTCATGGGAATTCCCCTTTCGTGGCCTCATCGACACCTAATTACTTTCCAACCCAATGTCCCCACCTCTAAATATTATCACGCTGGGGCTAGGGTGTCAACACATGACTCTTGAGGCATAAACATTCATCTACAAGAACCACAAAGAAGTCTCTTCCTCTCAGACCTTCACCTGTCCTCTCAGCATATCTGAGCCAAGTGCCCCCGGCAAGACGCTTTGTATAAGATTGCTTCCGCAGTTGTCAAATACTGTGGGTATAGAGTTACCAGGAGGGTGCATGGGAGCTGATAAAAAAAAAAAAGAAGAAAAGAATAGCAACAACACACTCTCCTCCTCTTATCATTGCAATGATGATTATTCTTATTTTCCTTCTAAAAATACTTTTATTGGTGCATCACGGTGAGATTCAGTGATATAAGCATACATACACATGGGTCTTGGTGTGTTTCCTTTAGATCTCACCAGGCTCCCTCCCCCTTCCTGTACATATCAGTGAGATATTGGTAGTGATGCCTTTATACCTGAACATAGCATAATTTGAACGATTTCCTCCATCAGTTCCTCTTTCTCCCTCTCCATCTCCCTCTTCCTGTAGCCCTCTACTCTTCTACAACTCTCTCTCCCCCCGCCCCTCTCTCTCTCTCTCTTTCTCTCTGTCTAGGCATCATCATCATTCTTAAGGTGTGGAACTTACAGAGCAGTTTCCAGGTGGCTCATCTTTCTTGAGTGGCTCGTGTTGGGCTTCAAAGATATCCCTTTGATATTATAAAATAATAGAATCCCACAAGCTTCTAAGAGTTTCCAGCCCCGTCCGCCTATTTCATGTCAGTTGGCGCAGAGCGAAGGGCCTTGTGTGGAGAGAAGCGTCAACTCAGTGGCAGTAGAGAGGGACTGCAGTGGGCTGGTCTATGCTTTATTCATGATGACCAGGTGCACTGCAACCGCGCAAATAACTCGTGTTCCTTTCAATATTATGCTATTCAAAATACAAGTACAAGCACAGACAGTTAGAAGGCTTTTGTATTCACCCCCTTTTCTCAGCTCATTAATCTGCTCTTAGTTTAATATATATTTAAAAAAAAATAACTTTTCTCAAAAAGTTAAAAAAGAGAAGCAGAAGTTCCGCGTTGAAAAGCAGCCCAGTTGGCCTCACAGGAGGCACTCAGGATTCCCTCCCTTGTTCAGATGGTCTCCCTGTGACTGAAATCTCTGCTTCTGACAGCTGTCCTTCCTTGGCCCACAGTAGAAATGCTGCAACCATGTATTGAATAAATGAATAAATCCCAGGTTTTCCTTGGGCTGGTGCCAGCTATTGTGTCCAGCTACAATTTCCCTTGGGTCGACACTTACATTAGCATAGCCATAGCCACCGCTTTCTTTTGGACAATATTTCCATGGTATCCCCTTCCTGTGCTTTTATTTTCAGTACCCATTTATCCTCACATCCAAGGAAGAGCTTTGGTAGCGGAATATATCTCTTAATATCTACTTATCTCATGTCTATCTAACCATCTGTATCGTTTTGAGCTTGACAACCTTTATCCTTAATTACACTAATTCATCTACTTACAGATAAGATCATTTATGACATACTTTGTAGGTTTCACTCCACCCTCTTACTATAATTTTTATTGTCCCATTTATTTATTTATTTATTTATTTATTTATTTATTTATTTATTTATTTATTTATTTTGCGGTACTGGGGATTGAACTCAGGGGCATTCTACCTCTGAGCTATACCCCCAGCCCTAATTTTTATTCTTTATTTTGAAACCGAGTCTCACTAAGTTGCGGAGTGCCTCACTAGGGAGCTGAGGCTGGCCGGGAACCCGGATCCTCTGGTCTCAGCCTCCCGAATGCTGGGATTTATTGTCCCATTTATTTTATGTCTCCTTTTCTCTTTGTTTCTCACATCTTTTAGACATTTGTTGTGGCATGCCCCCCTCTATGGATATAATTATTAATGTGTTTACTAGTCTTTTAATAGCTGCTTATCAAGATTATAATGCACATGCTTGATGATGGCCAAATGTGAGTTACAACGGCCACATCTTTCCCAATGTGAGAACCTGAGTATACTTCAGCTTCATGTCCTTGTCAAACATTTTAACTCCACATATAGTTTAAATCCCATAAGACAATATTGTCTTTGTATATAGCCAACAGATACACATTGTACACATGCGTATTCAAATTTTTCCATTCCTCTTCATTCATTCTCCTACCTCGAGTATTTTTTTTTTTCAGTACTGGGGATTGAACCCAGGAGCATTCTACCTCTAAGCTACACCCCCAGCCCTATTTTTTATTCTTTATTTTGAAACAGGGTCTCACTAAGTTGCAGAGGGCCTCACTAAGCAGCTGAGGCTGGCCACGAACCTGGATCCTCCAGTCTCATCTCAGCCTCCCAAATGCTGGGATTACAAGTGTGCGTAGCTTTTCTTAAGCCTAAAGAAGTCTTTGTAAGTATTATTTTTAGTATAGATCTGCTACAAACCATCTCAGGTTTTGCTTTTTGGAAATGCTTTTATTTTGCCTTCACTCTTTTGTTTTGTTGTTGTTTGGGATTTGTTTGTTTGCTTGTTTGTTTGTTTTGTGTGTGTGTGTGGTACTAGAGATTGAACCCAGGGGCATTCTCCCTCTAAGCTATAACTCTAGCCCTTTTTATTTATTTATTTTGAAACAGAGCTTCCTTAGGTTGCATTGCTGAGGCTCACCTTGAACCTACAATCTTCTTGTCTCAGCTTCCCAAGTACTGAGATTACAGGCATGCACCACCACACCTAGTTTTGCTTTCAGGATTTTTTTCCTCTGTTTTCCTTAAAGATTTCAGTCAGTGGTTTTGACAGTTCTATTGGAACCCAGTGTGGATGTCTTTGTATTTACCTTACTAGAGTTTGTAGTGCTTCTTGAATCTGTGGGCTGATGTCTTCCATCTCTTTTGGGAAATTCTCAGTCATTTTCTCCAAATATTGCCTTTGTCCCTTTCTGTATGTTATCCAGTTCTGACACTCCAGATGCATGCTTATGAGATCAAAACAGTATGACCCATATGTCACTTCTATGAATATGTTTTTTACCTAACCCATCCTTTTTGTCTGTGAGCTTCTGTGTAGATGCCTTTTACTGACTTTTCCTCTAGTTCACTGATACCATCTTCATGGATAACTGATATGTGATTTAATTAGCACACTTTTAATTTTTTTCATCAAAGAGCTTTCCTTTATTTATTTTCTCTATTTCATTTATGTTGTTAAATTCTCTATTTTGTACCTCATTTTTAAACTATCTTAATCAGATTATTTTTATCTATATTTGATGTATCATTCAGTACCAGAACGATTTCTGTTCCTGTCTCTGTTGTGCTTTTGCTGTTGACTTCATGTGCTCGTATGCCTGGCCATTGCTAGATGAATTCTCTACAGCACACATTTGAAATTCAACTGTAGTGTCTATGCATACCGTTATCTTTCTCCTGGCAGCATTTCTTCAGATTCTAGCAGGAAGTCCAAGTAGGAGCAGATCAGTTTAGTGAAAAAGTATCAAAATGACCAAAAATATGTTTTAGTCTCCTAAGAGCATGACTGTGTCCACTTCAGCTCTAAGGCATGGTCTTCAGCTTTCCTAACTAAATGCCAGCATGTAATCTGGAGTTCCCCAACGTGATGAGTCCTGAGTTCTAGCCCACCTCCTGTGCCCCTTTGGATGGATCTCAGCCTCCCTGTAGCAGATGCCTGCCTGTCCTCCACTTACAAGTCAGCAAAGCTTGCTGGAGGGAGAAACCAGTTTAGAGTATGGGGCTCCAATCTTGCCTTCTCCTCTTTCTAGGATCTTGGTCACATGAGTCCTGGCTTTCTGGATAACTGTGAATTCCATATTTGCTTTTCTCTTTGGCCTTTACCACCCTATGAGATTGGCAAAAGCTCCCATTGATTTCTCTGCCTCTTAACAGATGCTCTCCACCTGGAATCTCAGGTTTAGGGGCTACATCAGTAGGTTTCCTTTTGTTTCTGGGACTTTGGCACTTCTCAAGTTTTAGCTGCTTTTATAACTATCAGATATCTTTTTTAATAATATAATATTTGGAGATCTCCTTATTATCAGTGTTGATCTCATATTTTTAAAAAATTTGTCAGAATTGGCCAGAAATATCTCCATTTCAAAATGGAATCATGATATAGCACAACAAAAGTTTAGCTGAATGCAAAGAAAGGTACTGGGGAGAAAATGAGGCACCTAAAGGTAGAAGAGGTAGAGAAAACAATTTTTTAAATGGCAATAATATTATAAATCCTTCTCTATCAATGCTTACCTTAATGTAAATGGATTAAACTCCCTTATCAAAAGAAAAAAAAATACCTCCATTTCAAGCTGTGGAGTTTGTTAGGATCTTGGCTTTATAGAATGGATACAGCTACCGTGTCTTCAAACTGAGTTTCAGAAACTTGAAGGGGTGTGCTTTCAGGTCTCCTGGCTTCATCTGGGGACACCCTACTTTGCAGGTAAACCCCTACTTTGTTGCAGCAGTGGAGACCCAGAGGAAGCCTGTGATTTTCAGGAATGCCGTCTGGTCCCTTGGCAGCTTTGCACCACATTTTTTCCCCTTCAGAGAGAACGGCTTATTCCATATGTTTCCCCAGACGACAGGCTCTGTCCAGGGCCTCCTTCCAAAATCAAGTACAATTTCCCACGTTGATCATGTGTGATTGCTTTTCTGTTTCTTCAAGCTTCAGTGTAAGTCATTTAAGGTGAGCTCTAGCAGTTTCAAAGTCTGTGTCTTTTAAATGCCATGGCTGGAAGCAGCCCTGAATGGGCAGAGTCAAGGACAGGTACCTCCCTTAAGTCCTAAGTTTCCTCATCTTTCAGAGGCAGGCACCTGCCCAACCCTTTCATCTCTGAGATGCCATATTTGAAATACTTCTTTCCCTCATTTCTTCAGTGAATCTGATCGATGAGCTCTCTTGTCTTGATTCTGAACTCCCCTCACTCTCTGCAGCTGACATATAATCTCTTGTTCTAGGTAACAGCAAATTGGTTCCTCCCTCACTCACTCTCTGCACCTGCAGCATGTTTGATCAGGTCCCCTCCCAAATCCAAGTGCAATTGTTGAAGTGTAATGACCAACGTCATAAGATCTAGGGGTGGGGTTTTTAAGAAGCAATTCATCCATCCCAGGACTCCTCCCTTGTAAAGGGAGACGAAGGCCTTATCGAAGGGTATTCCTGTAGGGCTTGGTTCTCTTGCCCTTCCACCTCCTACTACTCGAGGAGGAGGAGTCCCTCTGGAGGACTCAACAATAAGCCACCATCTTGGAAGCAGAGAGCAGCCCTCACCAGACAATTAAACCTGCTTGTGCCATGATCCTGAACACCCAGTCTCCAGAAGTGTGACTAAATAAGCTTTTGTTCTTTTGTTCTTCATAAATTTCCAAGTCTGAGGTATTTTGTTATACAAGCACAAACAAACTAAGGCATCACCTCAAACTCATCCTTCAAAGTCAAGTAGGCTTCTAATGGTACATTTCAAAACTGTGTAGTCCTATTGGTCTCCTTAATTAAAATGTTTCAATAGAATAAGCAGTGCCCTTATACTTCATTGGTGTAGTTCATTGCAGCTCCTCTGATGGACAATTTGGCAAATTTGCCATTAAAAATGCAAATAAGCTTTCCCCTGAGATTACAACACTACTGACTTACCTTCAGAGATACTAGTGCAGTATATGTCTGTTGCAATATTGTTCACCACAAAGACTAGGGAGAAAAAAAGGCTAAATAAACATTAACTAGTGCTGTTTAAGTAGATTGTCTTGGTTCTAGCAGAAATGCTGCATGTCTTTTAAAAAGCATGAGACAAACTCTAAAGTGCTTTTATAGGTCAATTGCCAAGATTATCTTTTCAGGTAAAATATGATACAATTAAAAAGAAAATCATAGAACAACATAGGGTAGCTGGGCATGGTGGCACACCCTTCTATCTCTGTACTTGGGAGGCTGAGACAGGAGGATTGAAGGTTCAAGGACAGCCTCAGCAAGTAGTAAGACTCTTGTCAACCTAGCAAGACCCTGTTTCCAAATAAGAAATAAGAAAATTGGGCTGGGGGTATAGCTCCAAGATAGATTGCCTCTGAGTTCAATCCCCAGTACCAAAAAAAAAAAAAAAAAAAAAAAAAAAAAAAAGAACAACATAGGGTAATCTTTTTCTTTCTATCTTTCTATCCTCAAAAATGCCACAGGAAAATATATCATGCACTTTTTATGTATGCATTATCTGTCTTTCACACTATGACTTCCATGAGTGCAAAAACTCTAGTATTCCTCACTTTAGTCCTAGTATTTAAAAAGAACACATGCTCAATAAATATTTGTTGTTTAAGCCAGATGTGGTGGTGCATGCTTGTAATCCCAACACTTGGGAGGCTGAGACAAGAATTTGCAGGTTAGGAGCCAGCCTCAGCTACTTAGTGAGGCCCTCTGCAACTTAGTGAGACCCTGTTTCAAAATAAAGAATAAAAATTAGGGCTGGGGGTGTAGCTCAGAGGTAGAATACCCTTGGGTTCAATCCCCAGTCCCAGAAAAAAAAATTGTTGTTTAATATATCACAGAAGAGAGGTTGGTCCTCTTGTTGGAGAATTTGGAAGAGAGACTACTTCTCTTTGTTTTCAGAGTAGGGAAGTGCCCAGTAACCTCAATAAATATTTGTTGTTTAATATATCAGGGAAGAGACCGGCTCCTCTTGGTTTGCTAAATAGAGAAGCAGGAGCCAACTCTTAGGCATCCTCACAGAGGCTCAGAGGAGTACCCTGCAAACAGTTGGTGCCATGGTGCACATTTGTAATTCCAAAACTTGGGAGGCTGAGACAGGAAGATCACATTTTCAAGGCCAGCCTCATCAACTTAGCAAGACCCTGTTTTAAAAGTAAGCTAAAATAGGACTGGGGGTGAATTCAGAGGTTGAATGCCTCTGGGTTCAATCCTTGGTACCAAACCA
>PVLC010043958.1:0-12347 GCA_004027655.1 Graphiurus murinus
GGGGTCTAGGAAAGAAAGGTGGACAAAGGAGAGAGACTTGATGAAGGAAACATTTCAGTTGATGCTATGTACATATACAAAATTATCAATGCCTATCTTAATATCATGTACTAGGAAGGAGGGGGGTGTAGAGTGGGATCCTGCGAGAAGCTCTTCAAATGCTGTGTGCATATATGTGCTTATCATTTTGAACTCCATTATGATATGTGATTGCAATGCACCAATCAAAGCATATAAATAAAAAAAAAAGAAAAGCACTTAGAAACACCAATCTGGGGAAGGATGGCGGTATAAAAAATTAAGGAAAATTTTAAGAAGACATTGCTACTAATACTACCTTTCTTCATTATCTATTGCACTTGACAAAAAGTAACCTTTTAAAATTGTATGTAGGGAGATTTTATTCAGTATAATTATTTCATGTATATAGCAATATAAGTTAAAGTTCTCTTTACATGCTATCAAAATACTGTCTCCTTTCTTGGATCATGCCAGTGTTTTACACACTTTTCCTTAGTGTATACATAACTAAGAGCAGCATATATCATTAGAGGAAACATTTAGATGGAATTTATTTTCATAATCTCAGCAGAAACTAATAAACTATTAAACTTTTTCATTTCAAAATTAGAAAGATTGGTATAATGACTTAAGTTACCTGCAATCCAATATAATATCCAGCATGTTTTGTAACAGATTATTAAAATATTAAAAGTATCAAATGGCAACATTTCTTCAAGACAGCTATTCTTCACATATCTGAAAACTACTTAGATCTTGTCTGCATTTTCTAACATCAGAAAGCACAGACTTCTTAAAGATTATAGTCCCTAAGACAGTTTACACTCAGTGTTTCTAGCACACATTACTATTTAGTTCATTAAGGTTTGCCATTTTAGGATACCATTTTAATAGAATATGAAAATTTTATTCATATATTTTGAATAATCAAAAGTTTGAAATTACTGTTTGGTTCAAAATGCTTTTATGAAAATTAATCTATTCCACAAACTTGAAATTGAATATGAAAGCTTCAGTATTTTTTGAGCAAAGTATGCCAAGATTCTAAGGAGGACAGGGCAAGGAATGCGGTCTCTGATATGTACCAGAGCAGGCATTTTCTCTTCCTCTTCCTGCAGGGGTGAGCACAGAATTGGGACAGCTTTGTTAAACACTATTTTGAGGCCTTATTGCCCTATTCACTTGAGGTGTTTTATAGCCCTGATCTCTTTAACCATAACTAGTCTTTCTGGATAGGTGATAGAATTATTAACTTCTATTTCCTTCATTTTTTAACTGCCTCATCATCTTTAAGATCAAGTTAAGTTCTCACTGGAATAATAAGTGTATTGGATCAATAGTGTCATACTTTGTAATATTCCTTTGCATGGACCTTTTCAATAGAGGCAGGACTCAAAAGCACATCACAAATTAAGAATATATGTTTCTTAAGTAGGACAGAGAACATAAACCAAAGTCCACTTGCTTTTCATCATGCACAATATTGACAGAAGATAGTAGTGATATATTCTCCAGGAAATATACTGAGGTGTAACTGATAATCAAATTTTACCTACATATCTAGCTCTTATGGTCATATGTAGACCACTCCCTGGCTAGTCCACATCAGAAAGCTTGTCATTACTATAAACTGTTACTTGCCAAGCCAGAAATTTAGAGAGTAGCTCCCTCCAATGTAGTGTTCTATACTTGGGAGTGAAATTCCTAGATTCAGAATACCTGATATAATATTCTTTATTAACACTCTGACATCAGAAGTTGACTTTGTATTTCAAAGGTCCAGTTCTCTCATCTATCAAACAGGTTTGCTATGGTAAATATATTTGTGAGCATAAAATAAGATTATAGATGTGAAGTACTTAAAATGTTGCCTTGGTTGCAATAAATGGTCAACATGTATCATTTATTATAAATTTAGCATTACTATAAATTTTTTTGTTTTAAGTCTTTATAGTCTGAAATATCTACCATTATTGATATTCTTATGGAATTTAGTGACAACATCCTCTGGGAAAAATACTAGCAGTTCATTCACTTAAAATAAAACCTATTTGTAGTCACTTGTCCTTTCTACATAGCACAGAAGCATTTCTGTCTTCTTCCCTGTGGTGATTAAGGCAATATTACCTGAGATTACAATGTAACACTCATTCTTGGAGAACTCTGGTTAAGAACTATAAATATTAAAAATGAGCTTTATCTTTCAGAAATAACAAAATGATATTTATCAGCCAGTAACTTATTTTTCATAAGTATATATTTACCTATTTATGGGATAGACTTCACTGATTAAATAATAAGAATAAATTTACAATATATTTTGCTTAAAAGAGATATTATTTTTAATATATTTGGTTTAGATTTTGCAAAGTGGCAACTTTTGGAACCACTTCTTACTTATGAACAGATATATCAATATTTCAATATTGTAGAGATGGTATAGTAAACTAGAATAGCAACTACACACACCTCCAATTCTTTCGAGGGAAATATCACAGAAATGGTACTATATCTTTCCTGCGTATGCATTTAAAATATCAGATAGTGAAAAAACATTCTAATCAAGCCTGTTGAGATAATTCAAGAAAGTATATAAAGAAGTTTCTTATCATTATTTATGCCTGTTATGAATAGACTTAGCATGATAAGTTGTTTTTTATGTAAAACCCCAAGCTTGATCAGAGCACTATTCTGAGGGAAATCATTAACTTACTGTTAATTAAATAACCAGTGTCTATATATCCAGTGAAACATTAGGTTATCTGTATTTTCTTTAGACTAAAAAAGAAAAACGTGGTTGAAATTTGAGCTAAAGTAACAATCTACTTTTACCATTAGTAAACTATAGCCAAATCTTGAATCATTTTTCTCAAAAAAAAAAAAAAACTATTTAATTAGCTAGGTAGCTAGGCACGGTGGTTGAGAACACTTGAAAGATTGGGACAGGAAAACAGTAGGTTTGAGTATTGCCTTGGCAATTTAGCAAGAGCCTCAACAACTTAGATCCTGTTTCAAAAAATTCGAAGGGCTGGGTATGTAGCTCAAAAGTAGAATGCCACTGGATTCAATTACCAATTACATTATATAGAGGTGTCTTTCATATATATATATGAACAGTATTACATACATTTTAGGTGTCTTTTCATTTATGTATATGAAAGACACCTAAGATGTATGCATTTGTGAAATGCAGTTTCTTAGATGATGAGATTAGAGTAAACTATGAAATAGAACATTATGACCTAGAATGTTACACAATTAATTCTGGCCACCTGGAATCAATTCTTAATAACAGCATCACAATTTCCTTTTATTATGATTGCTTTAAAGTCCAGCATTCTAACCTAGCCCACATATTCCACTTTGCCCTTTAGCATAAGTGACCAGAATCATATTTTGTTACTTTATCCAAGGCACTATAATATAAATTCTTCCAAAATCTCATATCTACATAGATTTATTTACATTATAAAAGTCAGGTAATTCTTTTTTTTTTTTTTTTTTGGCGGTACTGGGGATTGAACTCAGGGGCATTCTACCTCCGAGCTATACCCCCAGCCCTATTTTTTATTCTTTATTTTGAAACCGAGTCTCACTAAGTTGCGGATGGCCTCACTAGGTAGCTGAGGCTGGCCGCAAACCCGGATCCTCCGGTCTCAGCCTCCCGAATGCTGGGATTACAAGCGTGCGCCACCACGCCCGGCTTATAAAAGTCAGGTAATTCTGACACAAAAAGAATTCTCTAACACCAGACATTGTAATAGTTTCCTCAGAATATGCCAAATTGTAATACCTGAATTTTTATAGCAATATATAGCAAATAAAACCAGAAGGTCTTATCTCTGTAGATTTTTTTTCTCTTGACATTACTTGATTTATAGCACCAGCAATAAGTTCACCACAAAAATCGAGTATAACAAATTATCTAAATTGTACATGTTACTGCCCAAAGGGATGTGAGCAATTGTGTGTAATCTTAAGCAATTAGTTTGAATGAAAAAAAATGAACTACAAGAAAAATAAAACTAAAAAATCTGTTGTGTGTTTGCAACTTTTGTGCTTTAAAGAGAAAATACCAGCTATAAAGAATGAGAGAATTCAAAACTTGTTCTTCTGGTTTAGTTCAATTCTGTTTGAATTTTAAGTATTTTTATGAACTGTTCAACTCTCTGCAGCCTGAAAATCAATAGTTGTCAACTATTTCTATTTACAGAAAATAGAGATCAATACAGAATTAAGTGAAGGCCTGGAGAAATTATCAGAAAATTACTTTCTCTCCAATACTCTGATTGATGAGGAAGGCATTGTTTAACTATAGTTGTCTATGTCATTCAGTTACCTAAATATTACTAGGAAGTAGGAAAAATTATATAAAGGAATTGCATTTTAAATGTCTAGAGTTTTTCTTATTATGAAACACCTAATCCTTGTTTTCTGTTGTGACAAATGGGTGTAATACTGTATATCCTCCTCACCTCAGCTCCTGGCAACCATTATTCTACTCTCTGTTTATATGAGTCTGACAGTTTTATGAGTCTCATATCAGTGAAAACATGCAGTGTTTGTCCTTCTATAATTGACTTATTTCAATTAGTATGATGTCCTTCAGGCTCATATTTGTTGTCAGATATGGCATGTTATTTTCTTTTAAGGTTGAATAATTTTGCAGTATATTTGTGTATCACACCTTTTTAATCCTTTCATCTGGTGATTGACATTTAGGTTATCTCCATATCTTAACTATTGTGAGTAGCACCAGGGGAGTGCAGATGTATCTTTGAGATCCTGATTTCAATTATTTTGCATACATACATGAAATAATATTTCCAGATTATACATTAACTATTGTTTTAATTATTTGGTGGGAATTGCCATACTGTTTTCCTCATTGGCAAAACAATTTTACACTCCTACCAATGTACAAAAGTTCTTATTTCCACATTCTTACCAGCAGTTGTTTTTTTTTTTTTATTTGTTTTGTTTTGTTTTGATAATAGCCATTCTAGCAGATTGAATTGCTATTTCACTGTGTTTTGATTTGCATTTCTCTATAGATTAATGATGTTGAGCACCTATTCCTACACCTGTTGACCATTTTTATGTCTTCTTTGAAGAAATTCAAGTACTATGTTCACTTTTCAATGGTGCTTTTTTGTTTGTTTTTCTTCTGTTATTGAGTTGTCAGAACTTCTTATATATTTTGAATATTAACCCTATATCAGACAGTTTGCGAATATTTTTTTTAATTCTGTAGGCTGTCTTTTCATTTTGTTTTCTTTTCTATTTTGATGGCTTTTAGTTGGATGTAGTTTAATTAGTTTAATTTCTTTCATTACTTGTGCTTTTGGTATCATATCCATGAAATGTCCCAATATCATGAAGTTTTTCTATTAATTTTCTTCTATTTTATAGTTCCAGAACCTATGTTTAAGTTTTTAATATATTTTGAATATTCATATATGGTGTTACTTTGTAATGGGAAATACATGAATCTCAAGATAGATGTAAATACAATTTTTTCTCTCATTACTAACAAAGAGGCAGCCCTAGGCTGCCTAAAGTATTTCAGGGTTAACATGGGCTTCCAGATTGACTGCTTCTGAATAAATGCCAGAGCTTTAATTAAAATGCTCTAAATAAATTAGCATAAAATATAACCTTTATTACTAAAGTTTCTTATGTGCTGGTGAATATACTATAGAAGAGAAAAACAAAACAAAACAAAAAGACAGAAATATAGATTCCATTGTGCTGAAGAACTCTGATAATATTTTTTCTTCTCTGATATTTTAAAACAGAATGGAGGAATTTGTTAGATTATATAGTATTCAGTATACTATTTTTATTTTTTAAAATTGATTTTTCAGTTCAGATTAACTTTTATCTTTTAAAAAATCTAGTAATGTGCTGGAAAAATATATCTACTTGAAGAAATATTATTAGTTTTATATTAATAAAATTATTGTCTCCTCATTAACATTAAAGTTGATTAGGGAAGACTACAACTGAAAAATGTTTATAGTATACTAACTTCAGAGGAATATATTCCCTAAATTAAATATTTTTATATTCAGATAAGAAAAACACACATTCAAATATATATAAAAACTTCTTAAAAGTTAAGTAAACTATTAGGGATAGATAATTTTATAAATGATCCAGTGTCTTTAAATACAAAATGTTAAAAATAAATTCATTACAACCTTTGCCACGTCTTAGTAGAGAAATTGTCCCACTTTGATGTATATCGACATATTTTCTATAACTTTTAAATTTTTATTTATTTACTTATTGGTAGTTGTGGTTGAGGGGACATTTTACTATATTATTTTATTTTGAAACTCTATTTTACTAGCTCAAGCTCTACTTTATTTTATTTTTAAATAGGGTCTTGTTATGAAGATCTTGCTTACTTGCTGAGACTGGCTTTGAACCTGTGATTCTCCTGTGTCAGCCTCCCAATTACTGAGAATTCAGGCATACACCACCATGCCTCATTTCTAAATTTTAAATATATAATAATGACTATTCTTTTTTATGACTTCAATAATTGATAGAAACATTAAGACCACACATCCCTGTACTCAGTTCTTACAGTTTCCTTATATTACTAGAACTCATGCTTATAATGTTGGAAAAATAAGTATATGCAGAAAAATCTAATATTGATAGCTTATTGTTCTATTTATCTCCATCAAAGAGATGAATGAGTAACTGTTTGCATGAATGATTATCATAACAAAAATCTTAATGTTTTCCTCACTCCTCTCTTTTTCTCATTTTTAGACTATAATCACTCTTACTTAAATCACTTCCCTGAAAAATCTCCAGTTGTCTGTTCCTGTCTCTGTTATATTGTTCATCATGCTACCAAGTGATTTTTAATTGAGTTTATAATTACACCACTTCTATTTCCAGTGTCCTATATAGAATATTATAAGCTCAAGTCATCATATTTTCAGCATGTCATATAACATATGGCCTCCACTTCTCCAACTTTATTTTGATGCATTTTCTTCTCCCTTCTCCATGACAGTATTTTCTTAAGTTTTATAACATGCTACCTTTTTCAATGACTTATGTATAGCAGTCATTTTCTTTCTTTTCCCTAAAATACTTTTCTTTTCTTGTGCTCTCTCTCTCATCTATCTATCTATCATCTATCTAATATCTATCATATATATGATATATATATCAAATATATATGATATGTATATATGATATATATCAAATATATATGATATGTATATATGATATATATCAAATATATATGATATGTGTATATATATACATATATATATATATATATATATATATATATATATATATATTTGCTTGATCAATTTAAGTTTTCTGTTCCTCAAAATTTATCCAAGTTAAGGGAACAATGCGAGTAAGCCTAGGCCAGAAAGTCCAGATATAAATTATCTTAAAGAATATTGGTTTTATCTAAGGCACACTGGAAACTAGGGCAACTTAGTGTTATCTGTAGAAAACTACTTTTTCACATAAGCCAGTACAGTAGTTCCTTGGGATACTGGACTTGTAAGCTAATGCTGATTATGTCACTGCTTCTATAGCCTCACAAAAAACCTTTTTGAGGGCAGGCACAGGACTGAGACCGCTGTGGAAAAGATACATAGCACTTGTCTTGCTGGCTGCCTCTGAACAGTATGCCATGATGGAAAGAAGAAAATGCTTGGCAAACATCTTGAAGAACAGGAATGCTATCTGTGAAGACTGTCACCATGAAACTCATCTTGGAGCAGTTACTGGTTTCTTGTAGGATTCCCCTATGAATCATATATCTCACATGCTGTCTCTGACACTTTGTTTGGCTTTACCACACTGCCTATGCCATTGCCCTGATGTGACTATGCTGTGGATCTGACACCAGCTTGCAATTCACTCCTTCATTATTTACAACATTTAAATATCTTCTGCATGTTTTGCCACAGTGGGCTATATTTTTTCTACTCATTTCACTTGTCCAAATAATTTCTGTAATTTTTGCCTTAACTTATTGATGTTTGGCTTCATGAATTTACTGTTTTTTTTTTTTTTGTTTTGTTTTTATCAACTAGCAAAGTGCCTCAAACATAACTTATGCCCAGCTAATACTGTATTTAAGTACTGTATGCATTTAAATATGTAATATTGTATTTAAATATGCACATATGTGAATATAACATTTTACAATATTGTAAAAAATAACTAAAAAAACTATAGGGAATCATTTAAATTTATAAGAAATATAGAGACATAGTAAGTGGATTAGGTGCAGAAGCATGCTCTGTTTTTATTTCTAATTTGACATATTGTATTGTGCCTCTTTTTAATGTAGAGAATGGAAAAAAAGAACTACATCTCACAGACACTATTTAGTTAGGATTTTGGAAGTGAATTAGAGCCCAACATATAAATGCATTTGTTAAATATTTGAAAAGGAGAAAGATGGATTTTTTTTTTCTGCTTTAAGATTTCTCAATAGCGAACAAAATTGCAGATATGTGTTTCTAGAGGCAATTTTAATGGTAGGGGATACAATCAGCATTCCTATAACAATTCTTATTCTTTCTTAAACACAAGAGGAAAATATGGAAACAGCTTACAGGTAGCAATTTCTTTTTCTGAATTTTGACAAATGGACTTACTAATGATAAGAGAAACTTATTGGATCCCATTCTCGAGAGTCTGAAAAATTGTAATTAGATAAAAAAAACTATTATTTTATTAGCAATTTTATCTTAAAATATTCAGAACAGTTGTCATATTCTGGTTTCCATTTTGAATGTCACAGTGTTGGAGCCAGAAATGGTTGCAGACACTTAAGAAAGAGAATTTAACTTGATTATTTGATTGGTTATCATTATCTGTCTATTGCTAAGAAATGAAGTGCTAGTAGATCATGGCATACAATGACAAAATAGTTACTTAAATTATATTATCTGGTGGTCAAAAATAAAGAATCAGAGCCGGGCGTGGTGGCACACGCTTGTAATCCCAGCATTCGGGAGGCTGAGACCGGAGGATCCGGGTTCGCGGCCAGCCTCAGCTACCTAGTGAGGCACTCTGCAACTTAGTGAGACCCGGTTTCAAAATAAAGAATAAAAAATAGGGCTGGGGGTATAGCTCAGAGGTAGAATGCCCCTGAGTTCAATCCCCAGTACCACAAAAAAAAAAAAAAGAAAAAAATAAAGAATCAATTAAGTTAATATTTTTAAATATTAAGTGTTTACAATAAAATATTTTGGTGGTGTGGAGCCTAGAGGAAGTACAGGTAGGTGGTGAGGTTATGACTTTGCTTAACCTGCATAACCACAGTTGACCCTGAAAATCCTGAACAGCCACAGATGAGCATTTAGTTATATAAAGATGACTAGGCAGGTCATCCTTTGCAGCCACAGATATGTATATATTTATATAAACATGACTAGCTAATGCATATCATGCATATGAATATTATGCTGGTATGATGTGCACCATTTTGCACAGAGCCCTGTAGAGGGGGTGGGTCTGAAAAATAAAGCTGTTGTTTTCCTCTGTATGGTGACTCCTTGTACTTTCTTCTTGCTAGGGATTTCACCACTGAAACTTTCCCTGAAACCACATCTCGTCCCTGTCAGGGCCCCTGACAATTGGTATAGTTAGCAGGATGAGGTGAGTGCCCTCAGCACCCCTCTGAAAGAGCATCCCAAGGAGGAACAATCCAGGGTGGAGGAAATGTGTTCCCTGGCCTCCCTGTGTTTCCTAGGAACAGAATATCTGGTGGTGTGAATCCCACCAGAGGATTGGGATGAAGGACATCCTCAACTGGATGAAGTTCAGAGGGCATTAGAAGTGCTAGAGCCAAACATCCTTGTGGTACACTGAGAGGCAGCCAGATGGGTGACCTACATGTTCCTGGCAGTATTGCCCCATGCCATCCTTAACATTCAGAAGCTGAGGTTCACTGGCTGCAACAACAGGAAGAAGAGTTACAGCAATGTGTAGCAGCTATAGCAGCTGTGGGTTGGGTCCTGCACTGCCCAAATGAGTCTTCTCTGGCTTTTTACTCCAGAAGTTTCATAGGCTCCTTCCAATGTACATGCCCCCTGATAAGTATGAAGGTAGAAATAGAGTAGCCCCCAGGAGATGAGTCATGGGACCCTGAAAATCTACCTGCCACACCACTATGGCTCAATATGCACATATGGAGCCTTGGCAAATTGGTGCAACCAGAAGATAGAAGAAATGATCCATGCATGGCTGTTGTGTCTGTGCGATGATGGGGCTCATAATATTGAACTGAACTTGACTGAAATGACTCAATTGGCTCCTATTAATCACCATGCCCTTCCTCTCCTCTTGTAGCAGTGGTTGCAGAATGTGTCTATGATCAATGTTCAAGCATCAGCTGCTGATGCTTTCTTTAATGAAAGTTCAGGCTCTCTGACTGCCCATGCATCCTTTGTTGGTAGCACCATGATTACACAAGAAGCTAGGAAATATAGGCACCCACATCATGAAGCTTATGATAGTCCAGTGGAGGGCATTACCTCTCACCTACGATCAAGTACAAGATCATGTACAGCAATGTCTGGTGGTGTGCAGAACACCACCAGATGTAGGGCTTCTACAATCATGGGATAAGTTCCATGAGGTAATGAAATTTTCCAGGAATGGCAGGTTTAGTATGCTGACCCATTGCCATGGATCAGGGGCTGTGGTATATTTGAACAGCCATAGATGTGGACACAGGTTTGGGTTTTGCCTACCCAGTATCACAGGCTGACCAGAGGAAAACTGTAGCTGCTCTTGAACAGTTTTCAGTGGCTTATGATCAGCCCATGGTAGTGGCAAGTAACAGAGGTGCTCCTTTTACTAGCCAACAGGTGAAGACCTAGGCTAAGGACAATAAATAATAATATACATTGGCAATTGTCTGTTTCCTATAGGCCCTATGCAGGTGAAGTGAGTGAATGCTTTAATATACTCTGAGAGAAGCTGAATGTCTTTTTCCTCCTAACCCCCGCTGGAAGAGACAGCAGGCATCAGTGCCCATGGCAGTATGGCATATAAATGAGCAACCTCGCCATACTGGGCAGGTCCCCTTGGATAAGGTAGCAGCAAAAACATTACACACTTTGAAGGCAATAGGAAGCTTTGAGGAAGCCATGTTGTGACCAGAGATGAGAGAAAGGGTCCTCTTACTCCCTGCACCTAAACCCTTGGCCCTGGGGTAGCAAGATGTCTGGGAGTGACCCTGGTGTGTGTAAGTTTCCAAGGGGCCATGGGTTGCAATCCTGGAGCTATGATCCTAGAACAGAAGGCCCAGTTACAACTGGATCTTTGGATAGCTGCCTGGCCTTGCCCAGTACTGGTCATGCTTCCCCCAAGGACAGAAGGCACAATTTTGAAAAGCACACAGACCATAAGACTATGGCCTATTCCACTGTATGCTGTGGAGGATATTCCTAATCCCTTACCCAGGGTGCTTTGATGTGGTACCATCATTCTGGAGTGGCCACCATTCTGGCCACTGATTTCTCTCAAGATAAACATGTTGCCTATATCCTCCCAGAAAGGGAGGATATATTTATGATTGTTTCTCTTTCTGCTTTGTCCTCTGTTCAGATTAAGAGTGGGGAATAGCCTGCTTTTCTGCAAACACACACCTTTGCAATACTTCACAACACCTCCCATTGCTGGGTCTGTGACAAATTACCAATGGAAGCAGCCAAAGATTTCCCATGGCAAATTGTCCCTGCTACAACAGACAACTGGGCCACCTGAATAATGCAGAACAACTTCAGCCCAGAATGAGATGAACAATGTCATGTAATAAAGGACTTGTTGCACTGAAACTGTAATAATGTCCCCCTTATTGGGATACACTATAGAAAATGAGTGAAGTAAGGGGGGAGTATGTAGAACTTATGTGCATAGCACCTGTTTGTATAGAACCGGTGAACTGGTCTGTGACAAATCAAAATGTTGTGTGCTTGTCCCAAGGACTATGTCAGAACATAAATCATTTACTGGATACCAAGTGGTAGGATGGGTGGAAACTAATAGGGACCTAGACCACTGATTTTTCTCCCAGATAGCTAGGTTTGTGGATATTATGACTGGCCAAACCTTCCTGCCTATTGGTCAGGAAGGTGTACCTAAAGAAGGCCATATATACAGGGATAATTACTCCCAAATCTTCCCCATAAGCCTAATAATTGCACCCAGTTATGTGACGGTTTTACCCTTTAGACTTGTTTATTCAACAGGATAGTACTATAGATGTAGAACTACAGGTGGAAGCCTTATTCCAACATGTTGCAGAAGCTTTAAAT
>PVLC010043959.1:0-12344 GCA_004027655.1 Graphiurus murinus
AGACCGGAGGATCCGGGTTCGCGGCCAGCCTCAGCTACCTAGTGAGGCCCTCTGCAACTTAGTGAGACCCGGTTTCAAAATAAAGAATAAAAAATAGGGCTGGGGGTATAGCTCGAAGGTAGAATGCCCCTGAGTTCAATCCCCAGTACCGCAAAAAAAAAAAAAAAAAAAAAAAAAAAAAAAAAAAAAAAAAAAAAAAAAAAAAAAAAAAAAAAAAAAAAAAGAAAATCCAAGGGCTCATGTGCCCAGAAGTCCACACTTAAGACATTTAGGGCTTAAGTCCAGGCTTTGACAAGACAGAGTTCATAACATTTCAGAAAATTTTCAGGCAAGAAATTGGACACCTTTACTAGGATAGTGTTACAGCAGGTCTTTGGCTCACAGAGAATCTGGTGAGGGACTACATCCATCACACACCTCTAGTTTGGGGACCATCACCTAGAAAATGCCTACTGAGCCAGGCGTAGTGGCATACACTTGTAATCCCAGTACTTGGGGACTGAGACAGGAGGATTCCAGGTTTGAGGCTAGCACCAGCAACTTAGTGAGACCCTGTTTCAAAATAAAAAATAAAAAAGTCTGGGAGTATAGCTTAGAGGTAGAATGCTCCTGGGTTCAATCCCTAGTACTAAAAAAAAAAAAAAGTAAAGAAAATAAATAAAGAAAAAATGTCCACTCAGCCAATTGGGGCTCACTCTGGGCTAGCTGAAGGGGGAGTGTTTTACCAGATGTTGGGAAGACTTCCCAGCACTCTCCATGCTTGGGCTTCATGTACAGATGTGCATCTGCACGTATAGGCAGAAGTCAAGGGAGAGTGAAATTCATCCAAGAAAAGTAATTCCTGGCAAAGAGGAGTTGGCCATCTCCAAATCTGTCTTATTCCCAGTGCATGTGTGTGGTCATGGCTTCTTCACGATGAAGCAGCGGTTTGGGGCAGAAGCATGGAAGTAGGGGGGAGACAGCACACCAGGGGTTAAACTAGGATTCAGTTCTCTCTCTCACTCTGTTCCCAGGTCCTTTGACTAAAGGAAATGTTGATTTCCTTTTGGACAAACCACTTCCCCTCCCTCCTTCTCTGAACAGCACCCTGTCCAGCCCCCTCTCTCCGGAAGGACTCTGGACTTGGTAACATTTCACTTCCCTAACACAGCTGCTTGTCCTCTGCACCTGAGTGGTCCCTGCATCTTAACCTAAGGCAGCACTGAAACTTGAAGTACACAACTGCTAGGCAAGGTAGTCTTCCTCACCAGCTGGGGGAAGCCAGGTAATGGGTAGGCTGGAGGCATATTATGTTAACTACATGTACTATGTTTTTCAAACTGCTCCCTAAAACACCAATTCCTTGAGTTAATAATTAATATTCCCAAGGGGAGAAAAGGGTTCTGTTGTCAAATAAATTTTATTTATTTATTTATTTATTTATTTATTTATTTATTTATTTGTGGTACTGGGGATTGAACTCAGGGGCATTCTACCTTTGAGGTACACCCCCACCCCTATTTTTTATTTTTATGTTGAAACAGGGTCTCACCAGGTAACTGCATACTGAGGCTGTCCTTGAACCTGAGATCCTCCTGTCTCAGCCTCCCAAGTACTGGGATTACAGGTATGTGCCACCACGCCCACCTAAATAAATTGAAAACCATTGCATTTTCTGTGTATTTCCTGGACACAGGATAGTAATGCACAGTAGGAAAGAAAAGGCTCTGAGGTGTAGAGTATAGGACATTTTTTAACATGATTTACCTTGACTTTTCTAAACTTTTTTTTTTTGGTGGCACTGGGAATTGAACCCAGGGCTGAGCCACACCCCCAGCCCTGTCTTATTTTTTATTCTGAAACAAGGTCTCACTAAGTTGCTGAGGCTGACTGCGAACCTGCAATTCTCCTGTCTCAGCCTCCCAAGTACTGGGATTACAAGCATATACCACCACACATGGCTCCAAACTTATTTTGACATAAATATGCAAAACTTTTCTCCTAAAAAACTAATCCCTGAAAAATACAATGGAACTTCTCCTATTTAATGTAATTAAGACTACAAGTTGATAAGTCAGTCAAAAGAAGCTAGTTAAAGCAGAGAATACAGCCAGGTGCAGTGGCACAAGCCTGTAACCCCAGTACATGGGAGGTTGAGACAGGAGGATGGAAGGTTGAGGCCAGCCTCAGCAACAGAGTGAGGACCTCAGCAATCTAGTGAGACCCTGTTTCAAAATAAAAAATAAAAAAGGTTGGGGATGTAGCTCAGAGATAGAACACTCATGGGTTCAATTCCCAGTACCAAAATAAAAAAAGCAGAGAATGCTTTATAAGTGATATGCACTACCTTATTTTATTTAACTTTAATAAAAATACATAAGTTGAAGCCGAGCGTGGTGGCGCACGCTTGTAATCCCAGCATTCGGGAGGCTGAGACCGGAGGATCCGGGTTCGTGGCCAGCCTCAGCTACTTAGTGAGGCCCTCCGCAACTTAGGGAGACCCGGTTTCAAAATAAAGAATAAAAAATAGGGCTGGGGGTATAGCTCAGAGGTAGAATGCCCCTGAGTTCAATCCCCAGTACCACAAAATAAAATTAAAAAAAAAATACATAAGTTGACCAACATTTTCTAATCACCTGCCATAGAGCCCAGGCTTTGTCTTTGCACATGCCCAATTTTGCACCACCTTTCTTCTATAAATCATAACATACAGCATGTGGTCTACAATTTCTAGTTTTATTTGTTTTGGGAGAGAGGCCATTTTCAAAATTGCTCCTAATCTTTTCACTTATCTGCCTCATAACTGATTTGGTATTCCTTTTTTTAAACAACTAGCTTTTTATTAAGTTTTTTTCCAAAGTCTTCAACATAGTTCTTTAAAAACCTGTTTTCTTTTTAAATAAACTCAACTCAAAAAGTAGTTTTAGGTCCACAGAAAAATTGAGGAGAGAGTACAGAGAATTCCCGTTAAGCCCCCAGAGGGTCCTCACACATGGTGCCTCCTCAGCCATCCACATCCTGCACCAGAGTGGCATCGTTGTCCCAATCAGCGAACCTACGAACCTACATTGACACACTATTGTCATTCAGAGTCTGTAGTTTGCATTATGGTCCACTCTTTTAAAAGTTTTATTTATCTAATTAAAAAAAATTTGAATCAGGGTCTCCCTAAGTTTCTGAGGCTGTCCTTGAATCTGTGATCCTCCTATCTCAGTGGTCCAAGTACTGGGATCACGGCATGTGTCACCCTGCCTGGCTTATAGTTCACTCTTTATGTTATGCATTCTATGGGTTTTGACAAATGTATAATGACATGTACCTGCTACTGTAGTACCATATAGAATAGTCTCATTGCCTAAACCTCCTATGTTCTGTCTATTCTTCCCTTCTACCTCTACAATCCCTCCAACCCCTGCAACCACCAATCTTGTTACTGTCTCCACAGGTTTGTTTTTACCTTTTCTAGAATGTCATATAATTAGAATCATATGATACATTGCCTTCTCAAACTGGCTTCTTTCATTCACTAATATGCATTTACATCCTCCATGTCTTTTCATGGGTTGATGGCCCCTTCCTTCCTTCCTTCCTTCCTTCCTTCCTTCCTTCCTTCCTTCCTTCCTTCCTTCTTTTCTTTTCTTCCTTCCTTCCTTCCATTTTTTTTGGGGTGCTGGGGATTGAACCCAGGGGCATTCTATCTCTGAGCTATACCCTGGCACTATTGTAGTTTTTATTTGAAAACAGGGTCTTGCTATTGAGTCTGTGATCCTCCTGTCTCAGCCTCCTAAGTGCTGGAATTATAGGTGTAATGCCACCATAGCCAGCTGCTCATTTCTTCTTAAGGCTCAGCCATATTCTATTGACTGAATGCACTATAATTTATCTATTTCAACTTGATTTTTATGGAAACAATTGATCTTTTTCTTTTTGTACTCATATTTCATTGGTTTACATAATTTTTAATTAAGTTACTCAAATTCAATGACAATCAAAACCAGCATAAGCAGGTTTGGAGCAAACAATGATTAATGATATTAGGTAAACAGGTGTAACATGAAGACTGTGATTAGTGAGTACTTTGCTGGCTTAAGTTACCAATGGAATGGGAAGCATCTGGTAACCCGTTAGTGAAGGGAGGCTGGGGAAACTACTGCATCCACACCTCCAGGAACTTCTGTTCCTGAACTCTGCTGGGGACATGCTGGTCTAGACCACACTTGTCTAAATGTCTTGATTGCACATCCCTCAAGCAAGACATTTTGATCACTCACCTTTAACATATGCATATATGTATTTTATTATATTATGTGTTATATTTATATTTTATTTATATGTATTTATAACTACCGATCACTAGCTAATATATCAAAGTGTGATGATATACTTAGGATGAAGTTCATCAGCAATGAGAACAGATCTCAACCACATTTCCAAGAGCTTCCTTGACCTTTTAAAATTCTTTGTGACTTCTTCTCAGATGTGATTAGATGACCTCTTTTAACTTCATAATGTGGCTGAGGATAAGCATGTGCCAGCATAAATGTCACCTCTGCTAGCTTCTTATTCACTGTAGGACACCTCAGCATGGAGTGTAACGTATGACTCCTTATATACAGCCTTAATATATTTAGAAGTTCTAAAATTTCCTTTCCACACCCCTGGCATATATACATTCCACTTTGGAGACTATGGGCCTTAAAACAGGGAAAATTAGGAAATCAACTAAAATTACCTTAATGTCAAAATGTCAAAGATGGAGGATGACAGGGCTTCTCTGAACCAGTGGAGCCCCTCTCTGCTAGGGCAAGCCCTGAGGCTGAACAAACATGTCTGGGGTTGCTTTTCATAGCTCCCGGGGCAGCACTTGTTCAGCTACCCAGAACTAGCACCAGCACCAGGCCTGAATGCCACTTCTGAGCATCTCTGACAAACTGGAAACACATTCAGCAACTGTATGAAAAGAGTAAGCTCTAAGACACAATGTGTGGGGGGAGGGGGAGGGAGAGGGAGAGTATTCCAGAGTTCCCCATTTGGCAGGTAGCACCAGAGTCAGGCAACATGGAAAGCAAAGACCCTGAGAAGAAAGGACAAGAGTTTCTGCTGTCCCTGGTTCTCAATACTCTCTAGTTCTACCTTTCTGGAGAAATCATAGCCCCAGGTAACCTTGACCACCAAGGATGATCTCTGCTTAAAGAAGTGGCCCCTTCTTGGAAACCCCATCCACCATGGCTACTTACTGCTGCTGAGAGTACACTGTAGGTAGGTAGGGATTCCAAGGTTTTAATGACTTTTTCTATGGTATCTAGCCCACAGAGGTCTCAAGAAGACGAAACTGAAGAAGTATATACAAAGCACCTTGGGCACAGAGCGGGGATTCATTCTTTGCACTGGAGGAGATCAGTAGAGTAGGAGACCCAGGCCTCCCCACTGAATCACATCCAATAGACAAACACGCAAAACCAAAGCAGCAACAATGGAACTTCTCAAAACTATCACTTATTTTCAAAGTATGGAATCTAAGCAAGGGCTTAGAATTGGTTGGGATAGTCTAGCCAAGGTAAGAAAGGTTTAGTTATATCGACCTGACCACTGTTAAAAATTGCTCTACCCCCTCTCTGCCTGACCCCCACTGGCCCCTTATCGAGTGGCTCTTCAAGCACAGGTGACAAGCACCCTGCACAAGGTGTGGCCGTCACAAGGCTACTATCTCCCCCTCCCCCAGGGTGTCTGTGAGAACCACAGCCAGAACAGCAGATGGCTGCACCTGCTGGCGAGCTTGGGGGTTTTCTCCAAGGACTCAGAAGGGAGCCGCCTAGATGCCACAAACACAGCACAAACAATAGGAGCTTTGTGTCTTGTGAAGTGTTCCGTAACTGGAGCTTGGTCACACTCAGCTCCCTGGTGACATTTAGACAGAGACGCCCGGCGGGGGAGTGGCTAGCTCTCTCACTGCACAGTCTTTCCCCAAAGCCCTGCTTATGGAATTCAGTGAAGCACTGATAAAATGACAATGTCTTTATATGGGTAGTGGGGAGCCTGGTGCCATGGCACATGCCTGTAATTCTAGTACTTGGGAGACTGAGACAGGAGGATCGAAGGTTCGAGGCCAACCTCAGCAATTGAGGGAGACCTTCAGCAACTTAGTGAGACACTGTTTCAGAATAAAAAATAATAAAGGGCTGGGGGTGTAGCTTAGGGGTAGAATGCCCCTGGGTTCAATTCCCAGTACCAAAATTAAATACATATATAGGGCCTGGGTGGGTGGATGGGAAACGTAATGTTTTAGGTGAGGACTGGTGTTATAATTAACATTACAATATCTGTGGACTTTGTCTCAAAAGGAAAATCTATTTTGCTTTTGTAGTCAGACAACTCCTCCCTAGGCTCAGAGGTTATGGATTTGCCAATAGAATCATAAAGGAGTTGATATTTGTAGTTCAGACAGGACCAGCTATAAAATCTGCAGAACTGGTACAATAAAAACATAGGGTCTCTTGTTCAAAAAAGCAGGAAAAGAATACCTTTATAAACATCAACATATAAAGCTTTTTCCTTTCTTCGAAGTCTCTCTTAATCTGACATTGTGTTTTTTCTTGTTTTAATCTTGCCCTCCTTTGAACATAGGAATTCTTGCAGGACAAGGGAGACCCCCATCAGCACCCCACGGCCCCATCTCTGATTCAGTGCATAAACACACATGACCCAGCAGCACCGTGGCCAGGGGTGGGGAGGTTGAGCCAGCATCTTCCCTTCTCATGGGTCTAATCCAATAGGGACAGGCAACCCAAGGGGATTGTAACTCCCAACTTGGGATATTGCAGGTATCCATGGGTAGGCAAGAGGATCAGCCTCACTGGGTTACCCATTGGTCACCCTGTGCTGCTGCCATCCTGGGGACCTGGAGATATGCCAGGGGCCCAATCTTGAGCGCCCCTGTGCCCAGGCCCCCACTGGGCATGGAGTGCAGCAGTGATTGCTGGGTGAGACTGGGAGGGAGAAGTCAGGGACATCAGAGAGTAAGGATCAGGCAGCTGGGAACCGCTCCTGGCAGAGTAGTGAAACAGCAGGAGGTGTGTGAGCCAAGCCTCCAAGTCCTTGGTGCATGTTCACAGGACCTCACTTACAAAGCACAAGCTCTATGCTAAAATGACTAAGAGTTTCAAGATGATGACCCCAGTGTCTCTCCACATCCTGTGTGTGTGCACTGGTCACAGGACATGAAGTCACCTTGAGGTTAGAACTCAGAACTTTGCTTTCCCACCAATATGCATATTTATAAGATTTTAATAGATATATATTACATATAAGAAAGGCTTTATGTGTTTTCCTCATTTCAAATTTATTTCATTTAATCAGCAGAGTTGAGACTGAAGTTGAAGTATATTTTCTATTTAAAAGCCATTTAAGTGGAAGGAAATAAGCTAAAGTGAGTAGTATTTTTCTCTAGGTCAAGGTGTAAAAGGTAATTTTATATAATTGCAGTGCTTTTATTGTTTTCAACAATGAATAAGATACAGAATTGCTTTTATAATTAGAAAAAAAATGCTGTTTTCTGAAGTAATAAAACAAACATGCTTTACCTGTCGGAAGAGTACACTCCTCCTTGGACTTTTCTGATAAAACCAGTGTCATCTCTCTATTAACTTTCTTCAATACCTCCTGGATCATATGAACTTCAAGGCTTTCCAGAAGTTTCTGAAGCTAGAGTAAGCATAGGTTGAGAGTCACTCTCCACATTCAGCTTATGCTCTGGCTCCCAATTCCACTCCTGCAGAAGGCCTTGAGCTCTGGCCTGGTACTCAGCTATCTCCTCCCTGGGAAGAAGGGAAGTTCTTTTCTTGCTCTCCCAAGTACTGAGGGAAGGGGGATAGGTACAACTCTTAGGAGACCAATGTCTTGTCTTCTTGGCCCATGTCCTGATTGATAAGATAAATAAATAAATAACCCCTTTTACCAAGTTCTGCTAAAGTGCCCTGTGGCTGAAGTGACCTCACATCTTGGTCTCTAAATGTGGCCGGGAGCTTTGTGAGCTGTTACTTTTATAAGGGAAGCCTTCAGATCTGAAACTCGATTTAGATACCACAGAGAGATTCATGAGAAGACTTAATGCTCTGTACACAACCAGGGGAAAACTCTGTTCCAACAACTGTGGGCCCTCAGTCTACCCATTGTGCTTGCAGAGCACACCTTTTCCTTGTGGCAGGACCCTGGGTCCTGGAGAGGAGCCAGAGATCAGAATGGTGAGCACTGGGCTAGGCCTTGGGGTGTGTGCAGGGGCCCAAGGCTGCTTGTTGGTTAGCCCAGCCCTCTCTGTGTTGACAACCACCTTTGCACGCCTGTTACAGTTGGCCCAGCCATGGGGAGCCGGGGTCCCAGAATCAGGCTGAGCACAAACTGGGGGATAAACAACTTCTCCACATACAGCATCTAATGTCCCAAGTGGACTAGTGCATAAATTACACTTTCTTATTTTCAGAGAAACAAGTTATAAGAAACTGTATCCAATATTTCGCTTCCACATGGACACGTGTGTCCTGGATTTTATGTTAAAGATAGTAGTAGTTCTGTTTTCTATTATCCTTCTTGTGAAGATGCACCTCAATTTGTGGAAAACCCAAATAATGACTTGTAGAACTGAGACACTGAGAGGTAGTTCTTTGCTTGTCGAAGCCCTCATACCTCTAAACACATATTCCCCCATACTCCACCCTCTGCAGCCTGTTCAATGATTTACAACCCTTTGATTTACACTGGACTTCTGAGAAAAACACCATTTGGGCATATCTGTAGTCTTACTTTGCTGCAAAGCAAAATTTCTAAAGCGAACTTAAAATAGCTCCTGCATACCTGCTGAGTTTTTATTTCAATCTCTGAAGCTCCTTCGGGGGGAAGAATAGGCTGGCTAGTTATTATAAGCCCTTCAAATTCATCTTCTTTCCCCATCTGCCTAGCTATAGCCTTCATGCTGGGGTAGAGAATGTCAGTTCTATTAAAGAAGAGAGACGGAAATTAGCAAACATTTCCCCCTTCATTCTGATGCTCTGACAACTATTTTCATTCATTTTCTGTCCTCGCCATTATGTATAAACCTCCCAATCCATTTACAGAAACATCGACATGGAAATTCACCACTCCCTTGGTCAATATTAAATTCTGAGGCCTTTTCCCATTGGGTACATATAATTTCAGTCTTCAGTCTTCAAAATATTGACAAGTCTTCTCATTCCCTAGTTATGCTGATTGTAATAACTTCACCCGATAGGCAATTCTGACTATGCCAAAGTGAACCTTCTGAAGAACCTTGGTAAGGTCTGGGATGGTGGGAAGTGCTTAATGAGTGTGTGGTAACAGGCACGTGGCAGAAGCATGTGCCTTTCTTGCCAGCTAAGTCATCCCAGCTAAGGTTTTATAGCAAAGGTTTGCACCATGCATATACCACATTATACTCTGGCTGCAAAGCCTTGATTGCTGGGACTCACATGGATGTAAGTGTGTGTGTGGGGGGGGAGGGGGGCGCAGGAGTGAGGAGTAATTAGCAGCAGCAGCTCTCTGTCCAGGGTTCCCTGGGATCCTATGACCTAAAACACTTAGAGTCATCACCATGAGGTCACTTGATAAGCACAAGTTCCTAGGGACAGACCCTAGGGACAGGTCAGTGCAGCTCGGTGGAGTCCAGCTGTCCTAGCAGCTTCTCCCCTATGGCACTATTTGTAAAGAGCGGTGCTGGCTGCCAAGGAACCAATGGAGCTGGGTGTAGCAGGATTCCTGGACCAAATCTCATCCTCCTGTCTAGAGGCAGGGCCTGCCAAACCCTCAGGCTCCTCTCACTGATGTGAATTTCAGCCCCAGCAACACTTACTCATAAAGCTCCGAGAATTGTTTGTGGAGGGAGACGGAGTTGATGTCCTGGCCTTGCAGCTTAAGTCGGCCCCAGTGCTCCTTTAGCACTTCCAACTGCTTCCACAGTATCAGAAATGATCTCAGCAGAGCGAGGGACGTCACTGCATGGCACTGACCCTCCGGCAGCTTGGAGGCCCCTGGGCTGCTTTGGAACTGACTTCTGAATCCTGCCAGCTTGGACCAATCTAGCTGAAAGCATTATAGAAATTCTTTCTGAATTGTGCACCAATATGGGATTTTTTTTTTTTTTTTTTTGGTACTGGGTATTGAACCTAGGAGCATTCTACCTCTGAGCCACACCTCCAGCCCTTTTTATTTTTTATTCTTAAACATGGTCTTGCTAAGTTGCAGAGGGCTTCACTAAGTTATTGAGGCTGGCTACACATTTGTGATCAACCCTTCTGTAAGTAAGTAGTAAGATTTACAGGTATATACCACTAAGCCTAGCTCTCATTTTAAGGGACCTCCCATAACCTTTGCTCTATTTTTAAAATGGAAATAAGACTGATCATGGGACTACTTGGGAAAGAAAATACTTTGGTGCAGCTTTCACTGGCTACCCACGCTTCACTGTGGCTTTGGTGTGACATCAGCACGGTCCTGGGGCCCACTGGGAGAGGTTGTGGGAACAATGTGACTCTCTAATTCATCTCTCAAATAGTGAGGTCCTTCAGTACAATACAGCACTGGCCAAATATGTAGATGGCTCACCAAGGGCACCTGTATGTTTTGGTCCACTGTGGCTTGACATCCAGGGGAACCCTCTGTGAGCATAGGATAACTGCTTAGAAGCACATCTTCCATGAGCAGCTGCACGCCCTCCAGCTCTCCATGAGCCACCTTGCGGTCACGGTCACACAGCCCACAGAGGCACAGCTAGAAACAAGCAAACATATCTCCTATTTTGAAGATGTCTATGTAAACTTTACATAGGGTGTTGGAAAGAAAACTAGTAGATTAATTGCTGTTTATATTAGAATATTCATAAAAAGTAGAGTAACACTTGTAGCTTGAAGTCTTCCTTAAGCATATCAGACATTTAGCTTTGTGCAGAAGCACCAAGTATCCTAGCCCTTACAGCAGAATATATAGTGTGATACTGATTTAAAAGTACAGATACAAACATGTCTATACCTAGGAAAAATCCAAAATGTGAACTATGATTGTCTCTGGGTGGTGGGGTTACAATTTTTTTAAACCATTCTGACTTTTACTATAAAAAAAAAAATATCAGAAAAACAAGCCAGGCATGGTAGCACATGTTTGTAATCCCAGTACTTGGGAAGTTGAGACCAGAGGACACGGGTTTATAGCCAGCCTCAGCTACTTAGTGAGGTCCTCTGCAACTTAGTGAGACCCTGTTTCAAAATAAAGAATAAAAAGAAATGGAGCTGGGGGTGTAGTTTGTAGGTAGAATGCCCCTGAGTTCAATCCCCAGTACCAAAAACCCCAAAATTTTATGGAAAATTTTGAACCTATACAGAAGCAATCATAATAGTTCCCACCATATAGCTCCAACAACCATGAACTTATAGCCAGTCCTGCCCCATCCCATCTGCTCTTCACTTCACGAAACATAAAATGTATATATTTTATCTATATTTCTCTCCCTCTCTCTCTCTCTCTCTCTCTCTCTATATATATATATATATATATATGACTAAACCCTGGGGCATTCTACATCTGAGCTTTTTATTTTTATTTTTTATTTTAAAACAGGATCTCATTAAATTGCTGAGTTTCTGAAACTGACTTTGAACCTGCAATCCTGTCTCAGCCTTCCAAGTACTAGGATTATAGGTATGTGTCACCATGACGGGTTCATATTTTGAAGCAGAGTTATGTTTGATTTTTGTGTTGTGATGTTGGGGATCAACCCCAGGGCCTCCCACATGCTAGGGAAGCACTGTGTTACTGAGCTACATCCCAGTCCATTTTAAAATTTTATTTTGAGATAGGGTCTCACTAAGTTGCTTATTCTGACTTCAAACTTGCAATCCTCTTGCCTCAACCTCCTGAATAGTTCTTTTCTATATTTTTAAAAATGAAGAACATGACAATATTTATTTAGCTAACCAGAAGAAAACATACAGTGAGTAAAAGACACTAACAAGTTGGGTATGGTGGCACATGCTTGTAATCCCAATACTTGGGAGGCTGAGACAGGAAGATCACAGATTCATGTCCAGCCTCAGCAATTAGTGAGGCCCTTCACAACTTAGTGAGACCCTGTTTCAAAATATAAATAAATAAATAAATAAATAAATAAATAAATAAATAAATAAGTAAATAAATAAATAGGGCTGAGGGTGTAGCTCAGAGGTAGAATGTCTCTGGACTCAATCCCCAGTACCATACACACACACACACACACACACACACACACACACACACAATTTAAAAGAAATTAGCAAGCCGGGTGTGGTGGCGCACGCTTGTAATCCCAGCATTCGGGAGGCTGAGAC
>PVLC010043960.1:0-12317 GCA_004027655.1 Graphiurus murinus
AGTCTGTAATGTAATCTTAATGTAACAGACCCCTTTTATTTTGAAACAAGATCTCACTAATTTGCCTAGGCTGGCTTCGAACCTGCGATCCTCCTGTCTCAGCCTCCCCAGTACTGAGATTACTCAGTGGAGGGGCACACCACTTCTGCTGAGACCTTGTTTCAAAATTAAAAAATAAAATGGACTAGGGATGTAGCTCACTGGTAGAGTGCCCCTAAATTCAATTCCTAGTACTGCACAAATAAATAAAATTCTTATACTTTATTTGAAAACTTTTAAATTTAAAAAGTAGCTTTGAGATGTACAACTGATTTACACTTGATTACATTTCCGTAATGACTGTTAATGTTGTATATTTAAAGTGTCTAATTCATTGTGTTCATCAAGTTGTGCAACCATCACCACAGTCGACTTGAGACATTTCATCAACCCCAGAGCACTCTCCACTCTTTCCCTCCAAACCCTAGGCAACACCTTTGGAAGGCTTGGAAAAGTTATAACACATTTGTCTGAATATTTTTTTTTTTTTGGCACTAAGTGTTTCATAGCTTAAGGGTTTGTGGTGCATTGGGGATAGAATAGCAGACATACAGAGCCGTACAAGGATTAGAATGTTTGATGGACATCAACCTCAGAGTCTGAGGCCACTTTTGTTGAGTTACCTAAATAGGAATAGTGTGAGTGTAATTTGTGTGTGTGTGTGTGTGTGTGTGTGTGTAGTATTGGGATTGAACCCACGGACATTGTGAGCTACACCCCCGCCCTATTTTAATTTTTTTCATTTTAAAATGGTCTAAGTTACCCAGGGCTGACTCCGAAAATGTGATCCTCCTGTCAAAGCCTCCCAAGTACTGCAGTTACAGGGTATGCCACTGCAATCAGTTAAAGTCTGCATAATTTAATATAGCTTATTTTTTTGAGTCATAATTTTTAATTTTCTTAAATTCCAATCAGTACCTAGCTGTGTGACTTTGGGAACATTACCCTCTCTGAGCTCTTTATTATTTATAAATTCCTACACTCCTGGTTTATCATGATTCTAAAGGCAAAAATTGTGGGAAGGACCTCCTCTTGATTCACCACCTTATGTGAGCTCCAACTCCTATCTGGCATCCCCCCCTCTCCCCACTCCTGACTCAGTAAGATTGTCACAATAGGGGCCCATGCTCACTTCTCTTTATTTTTGGATGGGCATTCCTTATTCTTTTAAAATCTCTTTGATGCTTTAAGATGATTTTTTGTCTTTTAATCAGTTTTGGTTGTTTTTTAGCAGGAACATGGATCTAAATATCCTAGCATGTACTTTTCAGAAACAGGAAGTTTCTCACAATTGTACCTTTGCTCCTGCATGGCCAAATCCTACTCTCCTGGTATTCTCTGCACTTAGCACATACTGTTTGTGGCATGGAATCCATAAATATTGAAAAGAAATGTCTAATTCTGTCAGTTATTTTAGCTTTTTGTTTTTTATTTAGAGCTGCTCAAAAAATGTGGATATCTGTATTAGCTATTTAATATACTTGTTACATATAATAAATTACCATAAAACTTAAGCTTAAACAAGACATTTATTATGTTAAACTATGAGGGTCAGGAATCTGTGGGTAGCTTATTTGGTAGATCTCATGAGGTGGTTTCAAGCTCTTGGTTGGGGCTGGAGAATCCACTTCCATGTGGCTGTTGGCAGAGGCTCCAGTTTCTCATCAAATAAGTGTATGCAGCTGCCTTAGCCTGGCAGCTGACTTTCCCAGCGATTTATCAAATAGAAAGAGAGGGAGAAAGAAACAGAGAAGGAGTAATAGGGGGAGAGAAAAATGCACCAAAGATGGAAGCCAAAGTTTTGCATAATGTACTCTTCTGCCACATTCTATTGGTTACAAAGACTTAACACCTGTGCTATATGGGAGAGAACCACACAAGAGTGTGAATACCAGACAGTGGGGACTAACTGGAGGCAATTTTGGAAGCTAATACCTTATTTTTAAAAAGACCTTTATTAGAGCACTTGAATTAGACCTATTTCTTCATCTGTAAAAAGCATGGACTTACAGTAGAATTTTATCAGTGTAAATGCAAAAAAAATGTCTCCCAAGAGATATTAATACTAATTGCATATCATTCCAAGCTAAATCCAAAATGGAATATTAAGAATAAGATTTAAAGCCCAGCATGGTGGCACACTTGTAATCCCAGTACTTGGGAGGCTGAGACAGGAGGATCCGGGTTCCCAGCCAGTCTCAGCTACTTAGTGAGGTTCTCTGAAATTTACCGAGACCCTGTTTCAAAATAAAGAATAAAAAACTTAGGACTGGAGGTGTAGCTCAGAGGTAGATTTGCCCCTAAGTTCAATCCCCAGTAATGAAAAAAAAAAAAAAAAGATTTAAGAGTACTAAAAATCCAATGTAAAAAAAAAACAACAAAAATGAATGTCTCAGTTAAATGGTAAAAGATATACTGAGCAAGGCTTAATGCCTGGTAGGAAAATCAATTAAAATATGGCACAAATAAAAGATAACTATTAGAGTATTTCAATAATAAAAATTTTGTCATGAAAAAAGTGGTTCTACCTAGTGAGGTCCTCCACAACTTAGTGAGACCCTGTTTCAAAATAAAGACTAAAAAATTGGGCTGGGGGTGTAGCTCGGAAGTAGAATGCCCCTGGATTCCATCCCCAGTACCGCAAAAAAAAAGTGGTTCTAAAACATGTTATCATTCTAATGATGGATTTTCTTTCTGCAATTAAGATGCTTTTATTAATTGCTGAGTGAAAGAGGTTTGACAGAAGCAATGAAACCTTTAAAATCCTAAATATAAACTATATAGGCCAGCCAAAGTAACTGATGTGGTAAAACTGTTTAGCATGCTACATTTTATATTAATGGAGATTAGTACAGTCACTATGAAGGACAGTATGGAGGTTCCTCAAAAATTAAAAAATAGAACCATATGATCTTGCACTCCTATTACTAGGTAGTAAATGAAATTAAGTCACTGTCACAGTATCTGCATCCCCATGTTCATTACAGCATTATTCGCAAGATATGAAATCAACCCAAGTGTCTATCAGTAGATGAACAGACAAAAAATTAGTACATATACAAAGTGGAATTCAGCCTTAAAAAAAGAAAGAAATTATTTCATTTGTGTCAAGGATGAACTAGAGGACATTATTTAAATGAAATAAGACTGGCAAGCCGGGCGTGGTGGCCCACGCTTGTAATCCCAGTACTTGGGAGGCTGAGACCAGAGGATCTGGGTTCGCGGCAGCATCAGCTACTTAGTGAAACCTTCTGCAACTTAGTGAGACCCTGTTTCAAAATAAAGAATAAAAAATAGGGCTGGGGGTGTAGCTTGGAGGTAGAATTCCCCTGGGTTCCAATCCCCAGTACCGCAAAAACAACAAAAAAGAAGACAGGCATAGGAAGACAAATACTGCATGATTTCAATTTGTATGTGGAGTCTTAAATAAAGTTTGAGGATAACTTTGGCAAGGTAGTAAGGCTCTCAGCAACCTGAAAAAGGGGGGAGGTGCTGGGGTGTAGCTTGGAGGCAGAATGCTCCTGAGTTTAATCCCCAGTACAAAAAAAAAAAAAAAAGTTGAACTCAGAAGCAAAGAGGTGGTTGCCAGTGGCTAAAGGGGTAGAAGTTGGGTGAGATGTTAGTCAATGGATAAAAAATTTCAATTAGGAGGAATAGAAATTCAAAAGACCTCTTATAAAACACAGTGACTATAATAATTGTAATGTATACTTAAAAAAATGAGGGGAGAAAACATGTATATATGTGTAACATGTATAGATATTTGTATTTGGTGCTACTACACCTAAATCTTGAGATGATACACAAGTAATACATAAAAATGAATACTCATTGAGACCGAAGAATGGGAAGACCAAGGTAGATGCACACTAGGTTGAAGGAGTTTAAATATTTGTTTTGATTTTGGAATTGTGTATAAATATTACATGTTACATTTTTTAAGTCACAAAAACTATCATGAGTTGGAAATTTATTTCACTTAAATATATTTTCTTTTAAAACCTGAGTCACAGCCGGGAGTGGTGGCACATGTTGCAATCCCAGTACTTGGGAGGCTGAGACTAGAGGATCGCAGATTCACCACCAGCCTCAGCTACTTAGTGAGGACCTCTGCAACTTAGTGAGACCCTGTTTCAAAATAAAGAATAAAAAATGGGGTTGGGGGTGTAGCTCAGGGGTTGAATGCCTCTGGGTTCAAGCCCTAGTACCGCAAAAAAAAAAAAAAAAAAAAAGAATAAAACCTGAGTCACATCAAATTTATGCTTGCTATTAAAAAATAGAAATTCTGGTTTTTATTTATAAACAATAACTAATCCTAGGCTACTATAAACCTAGGAGTTTAATTATAGTCATGCTACTATAATTAAATTATAAAGTGAAATATTCATATAATACCAAAGACTGCTTTAAAGTAAACTGTCTTAAACAGGAAAGTTCAGTCTTTCTACAGTATTATATATTTTTCAGATTTTCAACTTTTGCCTAGACAAGTTTAATGCCCACTATTTAACAGGTTCTCAGGTTGCCTTCCCATTGGTTTGTCCATCGTCCTATTTTCCAACCACCCAGTCAGGAGTCATATATCCATACAGCAATTTAAAACTTTTGCTATATATTATCTGTTTCACACATATAGCTCCAAAAGGAAAGAACTGTTTTATTCACTTTCAACCAATTAAACTTAATAAAGTGCTCTGCACATAGAATGTATACACATACACACAAAATTTGTTGGACAGTTGCATAAAATAAATGGGCTACATTTTACTTCAGATTTCAAAATTCAGAGAGAGTGTATTAAAAGGTATAAGAGAAAAATAGATCATTGTAGACTGTATACAAAAAGCCATTCTATTTCTTCACCCTTAAAACTAAAATTTCATATTAAGTAACTGTGAAGAACATGACCAAGTAAGTAGCAAATGCATTTAGGAATATATTATACATCTACAAAGAATACTTTAAAGTGTGCCTCCAAACTTGAAACACATAATTCCAATTTTTATCAACAGGAAAGACTGTATGAAAACAAATCCCAAACTATTTGTTCATGGAAAAGCATTCCACCATTTGGTTATTTTAAAGAAAGTTAAGTATTCATAAATTGTGCAATTACACTACAAAAAAATGTATACTACACTACAAAATATACTCTATAAAGAAAATAGACTGAGTTTGATATGCAATTGTCTTTATCTTACACCAGTTCAATAAATTTCACAAGTTATTAGATGTGCCATTTTTATTTACTATCTGCAACATTTTACATTTTTTATGAAGTAGGAATTCCCAGAAGACTGATATTCTTCTCTAAATTGTGTCTTTGGCTAGTACAGATGTGATTCAGTGGAAACCATATGCCCAAGGAGTAAAATTCTTGATCTCTCCTACCTTGAGACCTCAGAGCCTGAGTTATAGACTTGATTTGATTTAGAAGTTGAGATGCTTCCTAAATATTTTACTAAAACAGGGCTATTTAGTTTCTGTTTCTTCAGATCCACAGTGAGTATTTATGATATCAAAACATAAAAAAGGCATTAAAATAACTAGATCTTATATAACTTAAATGATGGGACTAATATGCCCTTTGTCTTTTTTTTTTTTTTCTGCTTAAAGTAAAAAGGAAAGCTCTGTAACAGTTATGTTAAATATCATACTATAAAATGACTAGTATATAAAGAATTTAACATATACAAAATTAATTATTTCATTAAAATAGAAAATACTCTGGTGTTAATGAAAATATTTAGAGTTGCCAAGAAATTCCTAAGGATTAACATGGAAGAATAAAACCTGCTTCAGGCTTCATTTATTGCTACATAATGACTACTAGAAGGGTCATCTGGCCTGTTGTCAGTCATAGAAGTGGTAAGTACAGTGGTATACTTCAGAACAAAAGGAGGAAAAGTAATATACTGTGATAGAAAAATATTACCTATTTACAAACTATTAAAGATTTATAAAACACATTCTGAATCATATATGTTGCTATAAAAACAATTATTTAAATATAGAAGCACAAAATCCTGAAGCACCCACAATTATTTTATGAATACTCATTTAATCAGAAAAAATGATATATGTATATATAATAAGTTGAGAAGAAAAAAGGCAAAATTCTGACTTTAATCAATCAAACAATCATAGTTTATCTAGTCATGGAGGTAGATCTCCACTCCAATTATACAAATAAGTTACTGGCTTTATTCAAAGAATTTTAAGTCTAAGATCTTGAAATTGGTCTGTGCCACTGACATGTGTTTTTAACAGACTTTAGAAACCAGCACATTCTAATTGGCATATACACAAAACAGATATTTCCTTCATAAGGTTACATCTGAAAAGAGCCTTCATTAAAATCATTCTTGGCATAAAGAGGTATAACTAAGTGCAGACACTTTGGCTTAGCATTTAAATAACACAGTAAATGCTACAAACTTCTTAAAGGTAGAAGAAATCCTTATCTTTTTAGTACTTCTATTAAGTGTAAAGCTTCAAAACCTGTAGATCCCTTCAAATTTTAGATATTTAAGTATTGTTCTAATGATTTTAAAAGATCATTCCTGCCAAAAAAGCACAGCTTATATGTTTCAAACATTAAACATTTACTTTTAGTGTTTGTGGCATTTCAGCTTTAGTGCTGGAGTTAGTTTTAATAGATCGGTTTGCAATACATAATACAGCACATCCTTTCACTAAAAAAGGTTTTCTACAATGAAAAATACTAATTCTATTTCTAACGGTAAACTAGAATTGGAGGTCCCACCGTGGATCACAGGTATCAAAGCACTATCGAGGTCATTTAGATAATGCTGAGGAAGAAGCTGGCCTGCAGATCCTGCCTGAAATTCAACCTGGAAAAAAATATATTAATAAGATAACTATAGAAAGTTAGAAAACTTGTTTAGCTCAACTGAAAATAAATGTTTAACAATATTCGATTTAAGCAGGTTAATAAAATACTTGATACATTATTTATAAGAAGTCTACATTCTTCCATATTTCTTTTGACCATCTATTATATTTCCCTACTTTATACTCAAGTTCCTCTCAATGAGTACATAAATGCCCTAGAGGACTGAGGCTTTGAATAATTACTAACATTATTTAGTAACATTGAATAAAAAAGCCATGGTATTTAAAAATCTACTTAGAAATATTTGTTTTGTTGCAATAGTATTTAATATTAGAAATTAATATTGCTGGTAAAATTATATTTTAATACATTTGATTAAAAAGAACAATAAGCCAGGCGTGGTGGTGCATGCTTGTAATCCCAGCATTTGGGAGGCTGAGACCGGAGAATCTGGGTTCGCGGCCAGCCTCAGCTACCTAGTGAGGCACTCTGCAGCTTAGTGAGACCTGGTTTCAAAATAAAGAATAAAAAATAGGGCTGGGGTATAGCTTGAAGGTAGAATGTCCCAGAGTTCAATCCCCAGTACCGCAAAAAAAGAAAACAATAATGCTCTAACCAATAATTACCAGGTACTTCCTTGAAAAGTTTTAACGGTAATGACAACAAAACTTCATCTTTCCAGTAAAAAGTATGAATATAACACATCCTGGCTGAAGAAAAGCAAACCAGCATACGAACTCATCCATACTTAGATTAACCACTCTAAGGAAAAATCAAATCATCAAAGTTCAGAAGTTTCTGCTAAGGATGTAGCTTAATGGTAGAGCTCTCACCTAGCATGCATAAGGGTCCCAGCACCACACGCACACCGACTATACTATTTTGATAAAGGGTGTGGGCAAAAGAGCTCTCTCAGCTGGTTATGAAATATATATTGGCATGGCCTCTATTTGAAATATGGTAATATCTACTGAGCATATACTTGGATCTATCCATTCTACTTCTAGGATTTTTTTCTTATGGCTATACTCACACCTACATAAAACAAAATGGTGAAACCTAAATTTCAATCAACATACACAAAGGAAGCATCAAGATCTAGTTATCATCCATTTATTTATTCAACTACTTTGCAACTGTTCAAAGAATATGCATTATATAATATCTTATATGCCTTACTATGTAACATCTCCATATATTAAATTAAAGAAGCATGACAAAAAAAGTATAAGCTGAGCATGGTGGCACATGCTTATAATCCCAGTACTTGGGAGGCTGAGACAGGAGGATCCGGGTTTGTGGCCAGCCTCATCTACTTAAGTGAGGCCCTCTGCAACTTAGTGAGACCCTGTTTCAAAATAAAGAATAAAAAATAAGGCTGAGGGTGTAGCTTAGAGGTAGAATGCCCTGGGTTCAATCCCCAGTACTGCAAAAAAAAAAAAAAAAAAAAAGTATAAAAGAAGGGATTTGAAAAGGACAAGCTGGATGCTGTGGCACATGCCTAAGACAGGAAGATCACAAATTTGAGCCCAGCCTGGGCAACTTAGTGAGAATCTATCTCAAAAAAAAAAAAAAAAAAAAATTTAATTAAATTAAAAATAGGGTTGGGGATGTAGTTTCATGGTAGAGTACTTGCCTAGCATGTGTGAGGACCTAGGTTTGGTTCCCAGTACCACACACACACACAAAAGAAAAAAAGAAAAAGGACACACATTTATTTGCTTGAGCATCATAAGATCACAAAGAATTCATAAGAAATACCTGGGCATGGTGGCGCAAGCCTGTAATCCCAGTACATGGGAGGCTGAGACAGGAGGATCACAGGTTCGAGGCCAACCTCAGCAACTTAGGGAGATCCTTAGAAACTTAGCAAAACCCTGTTTCAAAATAAAAAGGGCTGCAGATGTAGCTCAGAGGCAGAATGCCCTTGGGTTCAATCCCCAGTTAAAAAAAAAAAAAGAAGAAAGAAAAAGAAATAACAATGATTCACTGATTGCTTGACAAGGGAAGAAGGATTAAGAAAAGTCTGGTTGTGGGGTAAGGATTTGGGAGTTAAGGGTATGAAGGAGATCTTTCTAGGACTGTTGCCTTACTTAGCTCTACTGGGAACTATTTACATTGTATTCTGGAGTTAATATCTCCAAGGTCTACAAATTATATGAAATGTAAGTGTGAATGCTGCTCTTCAGAAATGTTCTAAGATAATTCTTTTACGTATACATTTTTAGACTTTTAAAAATTTTAAATCATGTGAATATAGAATGTAGTCAGAATAAATAGAAAAACAACAACAAAAACAAAACCTACCTATCAAGCAGGAGAGTCATGGAGCGGGGTCTGCACACTATGGCCCACAGGCCAAATCTGGCCCCAATGAGTATAGGAAATTTCACTGATCACAGCTACACTCATTGTTTGCACTGTCAGTGGCTGCTTTCTCACTATAACACAGTTATTGTGAAAAAATACAGCCTAAAATATTTACTGTCTGGCCATCTACAAAAAAGTTTGCTGCTTTCTGTTGTGGAAATTAATAGAGATAATGTATGTGAATAGTGTAGCACACATTGGATAATAAATTCTGGTTCCCTTTTCTCAAAATAAAAAGTTAGAGAAAAATCTTTTGATTATTTTAATATATGATCCATTTACTTAAAAACACATCACAAAGCATGCCTTACCATATCAGTGTCGATGGACACTCTGAGTCCAATTTTATTCATTTTATTACTCTTTAGAGTTTTCAGGTGAGGGCACAGTGCAGCACTACAAGCCATGGCTATTTCTTTAGCAAACTGATAACGAGTTGATAAAAGAGATAAATCCTGGTCCTTTAGAAAGTAGAACACCTGAAATATATTTAATTAGGAAACAAGTTATAGTTAAGATTAAAAGTAACAAAATACAACAGTTGCTACTTCCAACTCAACATTAATAAAATTCCAATGTTAGGTCCATGAAAATCAATAATTGAGGACATTCTGTGTCTGTAGCATTGAAGCTATACCATAAATAAAAACTTTAAATAAAAGATTTTGGATTATGGGAATAGCTCAGCTATTTTTGCCTAAAACTGACTTAAAACAATGAAAGCTTTGTAAACCCCATTCAGAGAGCCCATCCTATAAGGATATCTATATGAAATTAAGATCAAAGAAATGAGGTCTTAACCAGGCATGGTGGTGCACTCCTGCAATCCCCGTACTTGGGAGACTGAGACAAGGATCTCAGGTTCAAGACCAGCCTCAGCAACTTAGCAAGACTCTGTTTAAAGTAAGAAAAACAAAAAGGGCTGAGGGTGTAGCTCTGAGGTAGAATACCCCTGGGTTCAATCCCCAGTACTAAAAAAAAAAAAAAAAATTCTATATTCTCTAGTTTCTATCTTACACATAATAAAATCACAAAGATAGCATAAAAAATGAATGACACTGACTGCCTGACTGGGGAAAAGGGATGAGGGAGAAAAAAGAAGTAAAGAGTTGAGAATCTATAGATCAATAGTTTTTTTTTAATCTTCTAACAACAAAAATACAGCTTTCATATGTGAATGCTGATTTAAATTGATATCAACAAAGTATTTTACTGTAAAATGAAAAAAAATGGTCGAATAATACATTATAGTACAAACAAAGACAGCAATGTTGCCAAAACTAGACTGTTAGTTGGCAGGCAGTACCATCATAACTACAGTCTGAAATAAGCCTATGGAAATCAGGCTTATTTCAAACCAAATCAGGTGTACAAGAGACAGTATGAAATGGAAGTATGTGTGTATCTCACAATGTAAAGTAAAACATATAATCTACACTTAAACATTCAGACGTTGAGTGCACACTATTTCCAAAAATCATGTCCAAGTACAGAATGTAAAAAGAAGGGATCTCCTCTCTCCATTACCTCAGTACACTTTACAGTCTTCTCATCAGTTTCAAAATCTGCTTCCAGTTTTATTTTTTCACTTGGAAATCCTTGCAATGATATTCCATCCACTGAACTGATAACACTATAGAATAAAGCACAATACAATAGTATTATTAGTATCCAAGTGCTTTTTCAGAAATGAATTATTAGATTTAAACAAAGGAGGAAAATTATCAAAGTTCTAAATTTAAGGCAGTTATAAGATATCTCAATTATATACAAAGTAATTAAATCTGTAGGTCATTTATTATGATTTCTTGATCATGTAGTAATCTGTATTCATAAATAAATTACATCTCCTTTTTCATATGCCTAATTCAGACCTAGATTTAAAATACCCTAAATAATCTCCTAACAGAAAAGCTGTCTCATGAATTCAAAAACACTATTTTAGCCGGGCATGGTGGTGCATGCTTATAATCCCAGTACTTGGGAGGCTGAGACAGGAGAATCGCAGGTTCACAGCCAGCCTCAGGTACTTAGTGAGGTCATTCACAACATAGTGAGGCCCTGTTTCAAAATAAAGATTAAAAAACAGGGCTGGGGGTATAGCTCGAGGGTAGAATGCCCCTGGGTTCAATCCCCAGTACCACAAAACAAAACACTACTTTGGAACCATTCAGCATTAGCCTTCTTTTTCTTCTTTGCTCCAGACTCCCTAGCCAATCTCCAAAAAAGAAAGACAAAGAGGAACTGAAAAGAGGAAGGAATGGCAATAATGATCTATAAGGCCTCAAATGTGTATATTGTTAAATCTAGTTTGTATTTAAGGTAAATCAAAATAATTCAGTATCATTCAAAGAGAATGCTTACTTATTTGACAAAAATAGGTACTATATGACAGAAAAAGTTTTACCTTTTCTCAGCCCAGGCAGCAAGTCCACACTGCCACACAATGGGTGTTTTAACATTGGCCCCCTCCCAAATGACCACCCATTAACACCATTCTGCCATCCAGCATCCACACTCATGAAGTTGGTTAGGTACATGATAGGAAAAAAATAGGCTACATTTATCAATTGGAAAATAAGCATTTAAATTAATGGCATGAGTCTATATTCATTCATAAAATATTTACTTATATCAAGAATGTTTTTACCCTTCCCCCATCAAATCAATTACATTCTTGCACTGAAAAATTCCTACCCTTTATTTCCTTTTTCTTCAGAATCTACCCAGCAGATATCCACATATTCTCTCAGATCTACTGCATCAACTTTTCCACATGTAATTTTAAAGTCCTTTTGCTCTCGTAGAGCTAGCCGCAAGCCATCCATGGTCTCTGGAGTTATCTGCACCATTAAGCCATCTAGAAATGAGAGTTATGTTTCACATTTCTTTTGCCAAATATCAATTTGTATGTCTAAGCTATAAAATTTACTATCAAAATATGTCCTATGAAAGATAGAAGTTTTAAATCCTGTTAATCATTGTTGTTTTCCACTAGGAAATGGTTTTCTGTTGGGAAAATAAGAAAAATACCTTACAAAAAAAATTTTTT
>PVLC010043961.1:0-12307 GCA_004027655.1 Graphiurus murinus
TACTTTCAAAATACAAATTCCCAGACCTTGTGGCTCATTGTCTCACAACTTGACCATATGGTCTCAAGTGAAACTCTGTCTACCCCTGCCCCCTTCAATGCCTTCCTTGTTAGACTTCATATCTCAACTCCCTAAAGAAGGCTCCTGCATTGCCCCAGTGACCACTTCCTCCACAGTCCTGGCTCTTGAGCTTCCTCCTTAATCACTGTATTAAGTCACTGGTTCTCAAAGTGTGGTCCCTGGACCAGTGACATTAGCATCCCCCAGAAACTTGATAGAAATGTACATTTGGGGACCCCCCAGGAGATCCACTGAATCAGAAACTACAGAGGTGGGGCCCAGCCACCTGGGTTTCAGTAAGCCCAGTGAAGAAGTTGCTACCAAGATTTCAGCCAGCTTTCCATAACAGTTTCTCAGAGGACAGGAACTATGGTGCCTGGATTATTAAAATGGGCAAAGAGGCCTTGACCGGACCTCGGTGATTTGTCAGAAGTCTCAGCAAGGACACCCACATTAGATTTCACTTTGGGGCTGTTGTTATCACCGTTGCAAGTGCTGGGTTCATGTTAAGTGATTGAGAATCTGAGTGTCCTGGAGTCACCTAAAGACCCCATGGAAAAGTCTATGACACCAGTGGGCTTGCTGAGCACCTCAGCAGGCCTCCCTTGTGGAGAGCAGAAAGCATGAAAGTTCCTCCTGCCTAGCAGAGCGGCCAATGCCAAGCACTTACTCACTCCTTCTGCTAGGAGGAGGTGTAGCCATCGGTGTGATTACTCATGTTTATGAGCTTTCTCTCACCGAATTCCACCCCTTGCGGGCACCAATTAATTATGCTTTGAAGCCCCAATAAACAGTGGCATACCTGGCACAGAGAGGGAATCCGCAATCCCTTGTGAAAGAGTTGAGGCGTGGGGTGTAGCTATGAAACCACTCCCAGAGCGCCACGCCAGTCCAGCCGCAAGCTCACATCGGTACCCTCTGTCCAGAAGGTGACAGTCTTCTTGCCATCCCTGAGGAAACGAGGAAAAGAGGTCATCTGGTGTTTACCTGGGCTGGGTGCACGAGGAAGGGCAGGAACAAGAAGAATAGAAGCACAAGAAGGGATTAAAAAATAATGTGTACTCTGAACCTCAGCCCTCATACAATTTACCAAGGCGCATGCTCCGTGGTGAGCCCTGTTCTAGCTACAGTGTCCATAAATATTTACTAAGCCTTGGAACAAAACAGTCTCATGTGATACCATAAACTCTGCTGCCCCCTTTTGAACCCTCTCATGGTGTTCATCAGTCTCGTGTTAAAAACAGAAGGCATACTCCAAAGGGTCAGGCCAACAGAGGATGGACAGAGCTAAGGGGCCCCACACACACAGGTGGGGACTTGCACAGGGATAACTGTTACCCCCTAGGCCTGCGGAGAAAGGGGGAAATGTGGCACTGGAGCCCAGTGAAAGCTGCAGCCCTAGAGAAGAGTGCCCCCAGCGGCAGCTTTGGCCAGGGGGGCCAGGAGTCAGCAATCTAAATCTGTCCCTCCACCTGGTATATGCCCACAAGCAAAGGACGGTTACTTACATTTTCTAATGATTATGTTTTCAATGAACTATATAAGCACTTACATAATAGCTTCGATTTTTGCCTCTTGACCTGCAAAGCCCATTATCTTTATCCTGGCCCTTTCCATAAAGTGTTCTCAGACCCCTTCTTTGTAGGAATCACCCAACTGGCCCAAGTCTTGCTCTCGCAACTCCTTCTGGTGCCACCTATTGGCCAAAGGGAAGCCGGTGGGGTAGGAGCAGGCTTCCAAGGCAGGGAACAGGGGACCCAGAGAGATGCCTACAAATGCATGGGGACAGGAAGCTCCTGGAGAATGACCCGCCCACGCTGAGCCCACCTTCCAGGCCCTCCACAAGCAGAGAGAGCACCTTCACCTAGCACAAAGTAGCAGGAGGACCTGGGGGACGCCCAGCTCCCCAGGGAAAGTGGCCAGAATCATATGCATAGGTAAATGGCTTGCCCTTGCAGTCCATGAAACAGAGCTGAGAAACAGGTGCGTGCACTTGCTAACCTGTCCCTGTGGGAACTCAGTGGGCCCCCTGAGGCTCTCGCCCTCTACCCGCCATCCCCCAGACTTCCCCTGTCCTCATTCCAGGCTCATGATCAGGAAATTTCCCCTGATATGGAGCCTGTGTTTTCCTTTGCTCGGTTTTCACCTCCAGGACTTACGACACTCCCTGCTTCTCATTAAATTGGGACTGACCACTTCAGACAAGTTAAGTCATGCCTCTATATACAGCCACCAGCTAGATTAAAACCAGAGCTGACTGCAGGTTTGTTGCAAGACTTGCAGCCTTCAGAGAATACCATTTTTTCTCCTGTTCCAGTAGCTCCTCCATGTGACTGGAAGTGACAGAAATGACAACTGAAGGACAAAAGCCAGACCCAGGCTCCCCAGGCCAGAGAGTCAGACTGCGGGGCGAGGGGATGGGGTCCTCTGCCTATTTCCTGTTAGGCCCACCTGTGGTCCTTGGCCTGAAACACCTTGACCTTGTAGCCAAGCAGCATTCAGTCATGACCTGTACTAGTTGAAGCTGTTATGTAGCCAGGCAAGATAGACCGAAGCGTTCTGTGTTGTCAGACATACTATTGAGGTTGAACAGATTTCTTCCATCTCTGGCTACTTTTTAGAATGGTTCTGAATTTTTCTTAAAGACCAAAAGAAAAAAATAGCCAAAAATATTATCCAAAGCTTCCAACTTTACCCACTAACTTAAATTTATTAAATGCACTTGTTAATTTCATTTGAAGAGAAGCTGGGTCACACTATTTAGCCCATATTTCAAAGTATAAAAATTCAGGTGAGCCAGGCATGGTGGCGCAGGCTTCTAATCCCAGCATTTGGGAGGCTGAGATAGGAGGATCGAAGGTTCACAGCCAGCCTCAGCTACTTAGTGAAGGCCCTCTGCAACTTAGTGAGACTCTGTTTCAAAATAAAGAATAAAAAATAGGGTTGGAGGTGTAGCTCGGGGGTAGAATGTCCCTGAGTTCAAGCCGCAGTACCACCACCAAAAAAAAAAAAAAAAAAATTCAGATGTCAGGAGAGGCCCTTTAAGTTGAACTACTCTCAGAATTCTCCTCTGTCTCTGACTAACTTCCAACTAGCTAAGGTAGACAAACCAGAAGACATAGCTGTTGCCTAGCAAAATAAATAAATAAATAAATAGAGGAAACCCAGCCACAGATACCCAAGCGCCAGGGGGCTTTGAATGGTGGCCACATACTTATTGGGGAGGAAGAAGCGAAAGCTAGCGTTTACATGGAACTTCTAGTTGTCTGTGTGTGAGAAGGCTGAATGATACAGTTTGGGAGCCTGGAATTGGTAAGTTTCTCATTTTGTAGTCAAACTACATCAGCTTCCCATGAAAAGAAAGCTATTTTTAAATGTCAGCTAATACACTCTGGCAGAGGGTTCTGAGGTTTCTGGAGAAATCTTTGTTTTAGCTTTACAGAAGCAGTTAGGCATTTTGCCCAGGAGAGTGAGGAACCAGTGTATTCTTTCTTTCTTTCTTTCTTCCTTCCTTCCTTCCTTCCTTTCTTTCTTTCTTCTTTCTTCCTTTTTGGGGAGGGGGTGGTGCTGGGGATTAAACCTGGGAACATTCTACCTCCAAGCTATACCCACAGCCCTTTTTATTTTTTATTTTGAAATAGGGTCAAAATATTGAGACTGGCCTCAAACCTGCAATTTGCCTGTCTCAGCCTCCCAAGTATTGGGATTACAGGTGTGTGTGTCACCATACCCAGCTAGGACCAGTGTGACAGTGTCTTAAACTCATCCTGTGGAGAGACTAGTGCAAGCTGGACACCCAAAGTTCAGATCACTGAAGTGGTGTCAACCCGGATGACTCCTCCCAGGCTATAGGGACAGCTGGGGACCCTGGGAAGAATCCCTGAGGCATTCTGGCTTCAAAGGGATGTTATGAATAAGGTCTTTTGCTACTGCCTTTAAAAGACAGACGTCTGCTTTTACTCAGAAAATCAAGGCTCCAAGAGCCTTTGTCAGGCACTTCTCTTTGACTTTAGAGTTGCTTGTTTGTTTTTATGGTACTGGGGATTGAACCCAGAGACATTCCACCCTGAACTATACCCCCAGCCCTATTTTCCTTTTTTGCTTTGGTTTATTTTTGTTAATTTTGAAACCAAATCTCACTAAGTTGCTGGGGCTGGCCATGAACCTGTGATCCTCCGGTCTCAGCCTCCCAAGTACTGGGATTACAAGTACCACCATGCCCAGCTTAGAGTTATTTTTTATCTTCTTCTTTGACCATGCTTTTTCTGAAACTTACTTCCTACCTGATGTGAGAGTAGGAAGAGGATAGGCTGTGTAGATTACCACCTCCTTGATTTCTATTCCACAGACTGGGGACCTTGGGTTCATTTGTGGGCATTCAGAACACCAAGAATGCAATGGCACTATCTGGTCTTCCCTCGAACGGAAGAACCAATGACAGTGTCTCACCTGAGTGACATATATACTGCAGGTCAGACCCAACTCCAAGTGCTTACAAGTTGTTTGTTTCTCACAAACACCTTCAAAGTAGAAACAATTACTCCTTTCATTTTACAAATGGAAAAACCAAAGCACATGGGGGTTGGCTAATTTGCCTGATTTCACACTGCTAATAAAATGTTTCATGGCTATCATCTCCATTTTAAAGACAAGAAAAAGCCAGGAATGGTGGTACATGCTTATAATCCCAGTACTTGGAAGGCTGAAACAGGAGGATCGCAGATTCACGGCCAGCCTCAGCTACTTGTGAAGGCCCTCCACAACTTAGTGAGACCCTGTTTCAAAATAAGGAATAAAAAATAGGGCTGGGGGTGTATCTCAAAGGTAGAATGCTCCTGAGTGCAATCCCCAGTACTGCAAAAAATAATAATAAATAAATAAAATAAAATAAAGATAAGAAAAGTAAGGTTTAGGGAGATGAAACAGCTTGCCCAAGCTGCAGGGCTCATGAGGGAAAGACCTAAGAACAGACTTGGGCATCTGACTTCAGTCCTTTGTGCTTAATCTCTGCTCTATGACCCATTGCCCCAGAGGAGCATAATTTGCTACCATTTCTCCTGGGTCTATACATCTAGTTGGTTTCTGCTTCTTTGCTATGCACATATCTTTAAATTTCTGCTGAGTTAATTAATACACATCTTCAACAACCAAATTTTCTTCTTTCAGCCCCATTTCATTGTTCCTTACTTGTTGGGAGTTGAGTGATTAGCACACTAGACACCGTGGGTGGGCTGATTTATGAAGCCAAATACTGGGAGTTCCTCCCTCCCCCTCCACAAGAAGGGAAAGAAAAAGAAGGCATTCATCCAGGAAACCCACCTGGTTATATCCTGAACTATAAATGCATATCCCAAAGAAGCTTAAAGGAAAACATTTAACTGGTGATTGAAATCGTTTAACGCAGCAAACCATGCTGAACACAGCAGCGGTCCTAGCCAGCACTATAAAGTTATTTCAAAAGATATTCAAAGGCTTTTATAAATTCTTTGCCAAAGGAGATGAGAAACACTACCCTTAGCAAGATAAAGATTAACCCACAGGAGCTGAAAGAATAGTTGATTGAGTTTCAAGACTACAGTTTTTAGATGTGTATATAACCCACCAGAGGATAATTTCAGACCGTGAAGTTTTTGAGATGATTCATAAGTTAATGCTGCACTAATAAATGCTTTGAGTTGTGGAACTTGAACTCTCTAGCCATCCTCAGCCTTCCCAGCACTATCATTCAGAGACTGCTTCCAGATGAGTGTTTGCAAACATTCCTAACACCCCTGTAGGAAATACATTTTACATCGTGACCGAGGATACACACACACACACACACACACACACACACACACACACTCATACACATATATAACCAAAACAAAATCTTCACAAAATAATGCTTAACCTCACGATGTGCAATTAACCCTAATATTTTCTTTTCTATTTTATTTCTTAAAAACTCCAGACCTGATAGGAGTGGTGGTGCACACCTGTAATCACAGTACTTAGAAGGCTGAGACAGGGAAATCACAGATGGAGGCTAGCCTCAGCAACTTAAGGTCTCAGCAACTTAGTGAGACCCTGTTTCCAAATAAAAATAAAATAGGGTTTTGGGTGTATCTTGGAGGTAGAATTCCTCTGGGTTCAATCCCCAGTATCACAAAAAAGAAAAAAAAAATCTAGTCCTGCAGGTGTGGTGGCATACACCTGTAATCTTGTAATACCAGCATTTGGGAGGCTGAGACAGTAGGTTTGAGGCCAGCCTCAGCAATTTAACAAAACCTTCAGCAACTTAGCAAGAACCCATTTCAAAACCAAAAATAAAAAAGGCCAGGGATACAGCAGTGAACAAAACCAGCCATACAGAATAAATCAGGTAGTGATACGGGCTATATTGATCTATCATTGCTATAACAAATTACCACAAACTTAACACAAATTTATTATCTTACAACACTGATGTCAGAAGTCTTAAACTGTGCTAAAATCGGGGTCTTGGCAGAGCTGTGTTCCTCTTGGAGGCTGTAGAGATCATCCGTTTCCTTGACAACCATACCGCCCTATTTCTGGAGCTGTGCTAGTTGTATGATTAAAGAAGCATGGAAAGTTCTAGTGTCTGCAGTGGCTGCCCACTGGTTTAGTTTCATATGTAACCTTGATGCATTTGTTCTATTTCAGGGAAAACTCGATGCCTTGTGGGTCCTGCTAAGGAAAGGATATGACCGTGTGTCCGTGATGCGGCCGCAGCCAGGAGACACGGTAGGACTTTCTTAATGGTCACACATACAGGCACACACACACATTTTTTTTTCTCTTTTTCTGTCTTGGTAGAGGTAAGCTGGCTATTACTTCCTATTGTGACAAACCAGACACTTATTTTCAAAATTCTAGTTGTTACAGGATCTTAGGTTTTGATTTGCTTTTCTGAAAAGGATTTTGACAGAAGTATGTTGGGTTTAACTTCCTAGCCCTGGAGCTTCTCCATCTGTAGGTACAGTGAGTGACAGAGCAGGGCTGCTCATACTCCAGGCAGCCCCAGGAAGGAGCCACCTGTCAGTGGTATGGAGCACAGCACCACAAGGGTGGGAAGGGAATAAAGGCCACAGAAACATCCTGCCACCTTCCAGCAGGTGTTGGGACCAACCAGAGGACCATGGGGGACTCTTCCACCCTGGGTGAGGAATTGTCCAGAAACTGTCAGGACTAAGCTTGGAGTATTTCCAAGTAGGAGTCAGAAAAAGGTGGAGCCTCAGAGACCTTAGAAACCATCCGGCCCCTGCCTTCATTTTGTGAAGGAGGAAACGAATAAAAGAAGTTGCATAACTCACTCTGGTTTAGAAAGTAAGGAACAAAATGCCGAAATCAACTGCAACTCTGTCAAAATCACACCACTGCTATTTCTTCTTGGAAGAGCTAGTAGTCTCTCCACCACAATTGTCACAGAACAAGGCTTGGGACCAAATTCTCCCCGAGCTGCCAGCACCCTGCATCTTCCATACATTTCCTTGAGAATAGGGCCCATTTACCCCAAAGCAAGATAAAGGTGTTTAATTTAGAACTCTTTTCAAGTCAGGCTGACTTGGGTTTGGATTTCATTTCCTTCCTGGCTAGAAAAAAATGTCAGGCAAGCCACTCAACCTCTCTATATTTCATCTTTAAAAGGTAGATGAAAATAACTACTCTGTAGTGTGGCTGGTTCACTGCTGGACATATAATAACTCTCAATCAGTGACAAATATTATTGTGATTATTTACTGTGTGTTTTTCTACTGTCTATGGATGTTTGATGCAAAAATTTAAACCATATTGCAGTGTATATTGGATATACCACATCTTTGCCTCGCCCCCTTCAACATGGCATCGTAACAAACACTGGAGTGGAGGCTGGTAGACAGGTCCCTGCCACCATGCTCCTTTGTCCCTGGTGACAATGACTAGTTTGTGGCTGAAGGAATGTGATCTAACGTTTCATGGCTTGTGCAAGCTACTGACCAGCTAGCTATTCCTGCTCCAAAATATGTTGTGAAATCAGGTCATATAAATGTCGGATTGACTTGGCCCTTATGGCATATGGGATTTGTGTTTTTTCTGCAAAAGTCAACAAGAACCAATTTCTATAGCAAATGTGAAAGTAAAAACTCTACAGTTAACAGAAATGAGTGTAGGCCATAAAGCTAATACTCACATAGGTGTTTGGCCTTTTATATTATATATCTGGTTTCTGTGGAAAATGAAATATTTTTAGCATTCACGAGATTCATCTAACAGATTAAGAAAAGTAACAATACGATACTTAAAGTAGGCTTCCACCGTACTGTTTTGGTGACAAAACACATTGCTGGTATAATATGCAATCCATTTTTTTTTTCTTTTTGAGCAACTGAAAAAGCAACTCCACTAAAATATGTTATCAGCTGGGCATGGTGGCACACGCTTGTAATCCCAGCATTTGGGAGGCTGAGACCGGAGGCCTCAGCTACCTAGTGAGGCCCTCCGCAACTTAGGGAGACCCTGTTTCAAAATAAAGAATAAAAAATAGGGCTGGGGGTGTGGCTCAGAGGTAGAATGCCCCTGAGTTCCATCCCCAGTGCTGCAAAAAAATAAAAAATAAATAAAATAAAATATGTTATCATTCCATTCTCCACTGATCAATTTGGCAGAAAGAGATTCATAAACTGGGTCAACCCAAGAAGTGGAAAGAGTGTTGGAAAGAGGAAAGGAAGAAAGAATATCATTTATAAAATATAAGAACCAATAGTGTTCAGGGCAAAAAACTGATTGTATAAATGCAACAACAATGGACTAAAAGCTGGTGGAATTTCCTCCACTGAGCCATACTTACATTGAATCTCTTCTTTACTAATTTTGAATGAAAGCTCAAATTAACATTTGAAGTTGTTCCATATGCTTTTGAGAAACACAGTGCCACCTTGAACTGTCCTTCCCAGTCACACAAAATAAGTACAGGAAGTGTGTGACCTAGAATACATTTGAACACATCAACACTGTTAAAAACGGTGCTGGTCAAGTTTACGCTTCAATGGACTCTTTATAGAAATCATGCTAAAAATGCAAGATACACTGGAGTAGATGCAGAGAACTGTGTTCCTGTAGTCATGGTGATGGCCACAGATGTCTCCATACACACATGGAGTTACACAAGAATGGTCGCAGATTAGGTAGAAGCGGGAATTCAAAGCTGCCTTATGGCTATACGGGAAAGAATCCCAAGAGCCAGGAGGACCACGTTACAGCTTGGTCTGCATGCCTGCTCTGTTTTGTTTTGCATAACCTCAGGAGACTCACTGTGGACCTGCATGTCTTGAACAGTGATGACTGTAAAAACTCCTCAGCACTGATTTATGAGACTGACCACATTTTCCATAAACTCAAAATGACTACATCCAGCCACGTGCTTGTGAACAAGAGTCACAGGTTCTGAAGTTTTCCTTTAAAACAAAACAAAAACAAAAATCACCTAATTGCATTCTCGGTTCCGTCCCAAATTGTTTCAAACACATGTTGACCTCACAGAAACCTGGCATCTCTTCCTCCTTGCTTCCTGTCTGCCCCATCCTCCTCCCAGCTAGCACACTCCAGAACTGTGGATGCAGGCACAGCCCACCAACAGAGACTCTGAAGTGCCCCCAGCCCCCACCGTAGAGCAGGGGGCTGTGGGAGGCCCAGCCCAGAGCCACCGTCCTGCCCAGAATCGGGGCCCACCTCCTCAGAGCTGAGCAAGCCCCATGGCAGGGAAAGAATGAACGGGATGAAGTCAGGAGGTGGGACTGCTTCCCTTCTGTGTCACCTGTCTTCCTCTCTTGGCCTGGGGTGGCCTCAGGGTCCCCTTATTCCTCAGAACCAACCAGGTTTCCCTGGGCCAACATAAAAGAGAAATTGCCAGAAGAAACCATGTAAGTGGCAAACCAGTAACATCTCATCCCCCAATTTTAGAAGTTCACTCAGTGTATACATCTTTTGTGTGAACCATTGCTGCTGCCAGTAAAGAGCCACTATTGTGCTTTTTTTTTTTTTTTTTTTTTTTTTTCAGTGCTAGAGATTGAACCCAGGGCCTTGAGCATGCTGGGAGAGTGCCCTGTCACTGAGCTATGTCCCCAGCCTTATAGTGTGTACTCTTTCTAAACCATGGATCTCAACATGCCCTTCTCAGTTTCAGATTTGCAAAAAGTTGAGAAAAGCCCCAAATCCTTAGTTTGACTTAAAAAGGCCTACCCATGCCAAGCGTGGTGGTGCATGCCTGTAATCCCAGTATTTGGGAGGCTAAGACAGGAAGATCATAGGTTCAAGGCCAGTCTCAGCAACTTAGCAAGGCCCTCCACAACTTAGTGAAAGCCTCTTTCAAAATAAAAAATAATTAAATAAATAAAAATAAAATAGGGCTTGGGATGTAGCTCAGAGGTAGAATGCCCTGGGTTCAATACCCAGGACCACAAATAGTAAGTAAATGAATGAATGAATGAATGAATGAATGGGCCTACCTTTCTACTTAGTCTGCTTCTCTTCCCAGATTCCTTCATTAATTCCAAACAGGCTCTGACACGTGGGATTAATTGCTTACTAAGTCCTGAAAATGCCAGAACCTTTTATCTGTACCTTTGCATATTCTAGTTTCTCTGCTTGGAATGGCTTCCCATCCTCCCTACTTAATAAACTTCTATTGACTTAGTAATATTGTTCGCCATCTCCATCGTATCCCTGTAAACACCAAAAGTTACTGCTAGACCTCTGCTTTAAAAGACTAGGAGACTGAGTTAAAAGATGTCCCACAGGCGCTTTCCAGGATGGTCCCCAAGGCTTCCTGCACACCTGGGCCACTCATAGAGTTCACAAATTCTGCTCAAGGACAAATGGTTGAAGGAAGTTGAACACCCTATCTGACAAAGATTTAAAGGGACCATGAGAACACTTTTAAAACTGATAATTTCTTGGTCATCATGTGAAGCCTCCCATTTTGTCACCTATTCTTTTACTCACTTCACCATATCCAAGGAATCAACTTTCATGCCACTACATATGGCTGCCTAATATCACTTTTAAGGTTGTGTCATGTTTCATTGTGTATCTGCCCTTTTGGATATTTATTTCCAAGAGCCTATTATTATAAATGAAGTTGCAGTCAGTATCCTTGTTGCCAAATCATCACACACATTTATGGCTGTTTCCTTAGGAGAAGATTTCAGCTCTCTGCTGCATCAAATGGCATGCAGAATTTAAAGCATTCATACCTACTGCCAAATTGCCCTCCTGAAAGGTTGTACAAATTAACTTTCACATTGGTATCTGTAAGAAGCTCATTTCCCCACCTGCTGACAAGCATTATTAAGTCCAGATATTTGATAGTTGTGCATTTAATCTCACTTTTTATTACTGGTAAACTGGAACAATTTTTTCAAATGCTTGTTTCTTTTATCAGTTGCCTGTGCATGCACTTGGCCTTTTTTTTTTTTTTTTTTTTTTTTTTAGATATTGTAGGGTTAATTCTCTATTAGATATTGTAGGGTTGGTTATTTTCTTAATTCATCTTTATTGGCACATTATTCAAATGTTTTGAAGGCCTATTATGTATCAAACCCTGCACTATTCATTAAGTATATGGTGCTTACTCATGAAACAAAGTCTTCCATTATATATAGAGAGAGAGAGAAATTTTTTCCTATTCTGTCATTTACCTTTTAACTTTTTTGTGTGTGGTTACTGGGGATTGAACCTCCAGGGGCATTCTACCTCTGAGGTACACCCCTAGCCCTATTTTTTATTCTTTATTTTGAAGTTTTGCTAAGTTGTGGAGGGCCTCACTAAGTAGCTGAGGCTGGCCACGAACCTGCGATCCTCTTGTCTCAGCCTCCCAAGAACTGGGATTACAAGCATAAGCCACCATGTCCAGCTTACCGTTTAACTTTTTAACAATACATTGAAGCAATAGATAATAAATTATTTGGTAATAATTTATATAATACCTAAGAGGTATTATATAATACCTAAAATTATATAATAATTTATGTAATACTTAAGGAGATTTACATTCTTATCTAATAATTTTATCAAATACATAAATCTTAGATTACAATGCACTAATAAAAGTCTATTAGTATATATATAAATCTTTATCATTTCTGCCTTTAGTGTCAAACTTAAAACAGACTTCCGTACTCCCAGAGAACATAAATTTTCACAAAAATTTTCTTCTACACCTCTCTTCAGTATTTATTTTGGTGAGAATGCAAGTTGTCACTTTTCT
>PVLC010043962.1:0-12351 GCA_004027655.1 Graphiurus murinus
TGCTGCGTCCTGAAGCCAGCATCCTGGGTAACCGGGAACCCTGGGAGCATTTCTGTGAAGACCGGGAATAGTTCAGGACGCCCCCATTCCCCCTTCACCTTAACAGTGTCCCGGAGACATCAGCCAATCCACAGGGACAGGGAAGTCGGTTGAGGCATGACCATCAAGACCGAAGATGATGTGATAGTATACCTGGGAAACCTCAGTGTAGCGACGATTCAACTAAACACGGACAACAGATGGATCGAGTAAGAGAGCGGGACATAAACCGTCCCTCCAGCCTCATGGGTTGACCTTGGTGGGAAATTTGGGTAGAAAACAGAATTGGCAGGGAGGAGATGGAAAATAACCACTTGAATGAAAAATCTGCTATGGGATTGGATTCCGAACTATGTCGAGTTCATGAGGGCCATAAACCCAGAGTACCGTGGAGCAAAGCCCTGCGTGCAGGAACGAGGCCCCTTGTCCCATTGAGTGAAGAGGTAAGCTGATGCTAAGCTTCCTGCTCCCGAGACCCGGTCTGCTGGCTGCTCTCTGGCAGGGTGGGGTCCATGGAAGGCTCCGGAGAGAGGGAGGCCCTGGGAGGGAAGGAAGCAGGGTGACCTTCAGGGCAGTGGGACAGCTAAAGGACGTTCTTCCTGTAACTACCCTGGGCGGTGCTGGTCCTGACTGGAAGAGGGCCCCCCAGCGAGGGTCTCAGTGAGGGTGCAGCGCTCCCCTTTCTAGAGAAAGAAACCCATTCCCTTCGAGTTGCTTTGTCCACACAGATGCTTTGGAAGCCCTGGGCTCTCTAAGTAAGGAAACTTCTTATATTATTTTATGTACAGTTGGTGAGAAAAAAAAATATTGGCATGTTAGCAATAGAATGCGTGCAGACTGGGAAAAAAAAATGCCTCCTCAGACTCCCTAGGCAGAGCTGGTAAACCTCACCACAAGTCTGATGGTATTTTGATTATTTTTTTTTAAATTTAGATGACTCTGTTCCAGTTATTAAAAACAAAAGGCAAGAACCCTCCCTTTTGAGTTTGGGAGTAAGTTTCCAGAACTTTCCCAGAGAAACGTGAACCCCACCTCCTCACCCTAGGACTGTTAAAATTTCATAAAGGCATTAAGAGATGGGTGGTGTTCCCGCCTTTGGATTTTGTTTGGGTAAAAGCAAGAGGTTTGGTAGCTGCCAAGCCTCCGCTTCATCAGTGGTAGGCTGAGGCCACGTGGACTGAGAACCTGTAGAGTTTGGGGATATTTAGGTGAGAGAATCGCTTATGTCAAGGACCCAGAACATGACGGGGTGCTCAGTGCAGGTCCCGTTGGGTTGTACACAATTCAAAACCTTGAGCTACTTTCCAGAACTCAAAGAGCCCGTTTTTGGGCTGGAGATGTAGTTCAGTAGTGGAGTGCTTGCCTGTGCAAGGCCTGGGTTCAGTCCTCAGCACTGCAACAAAGCAAAACCACCAAGGAAACAAAGAGCCTATTCTTGACCTGCAGCTGAAGATACCCCTTTCTCACCCCTTCCCCAAAATTGATTCGTTTGTTTGCAACACCTTGGAGAGATCGTAACGTGAGTGGAGGGATGGTGCCGTGTTGACAGGGTACTTGCTGTTGGAAGCCTGTCATATTGAGCTAGCTGTCAAAAGTAGGGCGTGCATATGTGTTTCCTACAGACAGAATCTCATTTGGTGGGGAAACCCTAAAAGCATTTCCACTAAGAACATGGCAAGCTTGCCTACTGCCTCTGCTCCTATGTAAGATTTTACTAAAGGTATTAGCCAAACCAAGTAGACAGACAACGTCCATTAAAGGCATAAGTGAAAAAGAAGTAAAGCCATCTCTATTTGCAGATGAAATGATAGTTAACATGGGAAGTCTCAGAGAACCAGTGACTTTCTGGTTTAAACAATAAAGGAATTTTAAGAGAGTGAGATAAAATTAATATGTAGGAATCGATAAGTCTTTATATACAGAAGTAATAACTAGTTAAAGAATATTATGGTATACATTTATGATATCGAAAAATAAAGTAAAATACCAAATAACAAACTTAATTCATTAAGTCTCAAGTTTTCAATTCTGTGAATATTTCAACAAAATCAACACAGGTACATTAAAATAGGTTAGAAACCATAATCTAGAGCTTATATATCCTTTATATATTTTTATATACATATTTGTATTTTCAGATTCTCTAATCATTTACCTCTTCCTTTTCCTCAAAAGAATAAGACTCTAAAAACATAATGGCTTATTTCAAAAGTAAACATAAGTTTAACATATATATATGTTGCTTAATTTAATTTTTTATAGATGTCCCACATCTAGGACAATGGGACTTAATAGATTACAAAATATGCAAAATCTACCTGAGATGACTTTATTTTTATTCATTTATTTATTTACTTACTTACTTATTTATTTATTTATTTATTTATTTATTTATTTATTTATTTTGTGGTCCTGGGAATGGAACCTGGGAGCATTCTACCTCCGAGCTACAGCCCCAGCCCTATTTTTTATACTTTTCATTTTGAAACAGGGTCTCACTAAGTTGCGGAGGGCCTCACTAAGTAGCTGGGGCTGGCCGCGAACCCGGATTCTCCAGTCTCAGTTTCCCAAATGTTGGGATTACAAGCGTGTGCCACCACGTCCGGCTGAGATGACTTTAAATGTGTCTGAAAGACACAAAAGTGTATTTGAACAAAGATTAAAACATCCTTACTCATAGATAGGACAATGAGTTTTACAAAGATGTTAATTCTGCTGGAGTTAATTAGTAAATTTAACACATTGTACAAAAAATAACCTCAAGCTTTTTCTCAATGGAGCAGGATAAATAGATATAAAGTCATCTGGACAAATAAATATGCAGAATGGCCAAGAAAACAATGAAAAAGAAGAGCTATAATGGGTACTGTCCTTGGTAGATTTTAAAACATGCTATGAAGCCTCTACAGTTAAAACTGTGATATTTTCATATGAATAAATGACAAGACCAGCAAAAGGATGGGAAATTTAGAAATAGGCTGAAGTACCTATAGAAATTTAGTATGTAGTAAAGGTGTTGATTTCAGATCCCTGGGGCAAAGGGTAGAAGCCTACTAACAAAAGAATTTCTAACATATGGTTCTGGGATGACAACCTGACAGATATTTGGAGGGAAAAAAGGTCCAATCAGACCTATATCATACCTTTCATCCTACACAAAATAAATAAACTCCAGGTAGATCAGGAATCAAAATCTGAAAAGTAAAATCCATTAAGTACTACAAACAAGTAGATAAATTCCTGTATGGCCTGAGTATAGGAAAAGTCTCTCCAGAAATGATACAAAAATAAAAGGAAATAAAAGACTGACACATTTGACCCCCCCCAAAAAAGTATAAAATGACAAGTTTCTGTGTGGCAAAAAAAAAAAAAAACCTAAAAAGTATAAAATAACAAGTTTCTGTGTGGCAAAAACAAAAAAAAACAACTACCATAAACAAAGTTAAAAAAAAAAAAACTGGGAAAAAATATTTGCAACACATATCACAAATAATATTCCCTAATATATAAGGAGCTCCTTAAATAGACAAAAGACACAAACAGAAAATTCATACATAAACAAGCTCTCACATGCCATGGTCCATTGGCAAGGGTGTGGGAAAAGGATTGTCTCATACCTGGTACAGGTGTGAAGGGAGCATGGCTGTGTCTGACAAAGCTACGTGTACATTTACTGTCTGACCCAGCATCCCACTCCGGCTTTGCCCTGTAGATACGCCCCTAGCAACTTGGCACACCCCATTGTCCACGGATCAAAGATCACGTCACCAGTAGCAGGACAAGCCAGCACCATATGCCTTGTGATTCCCTGCACCAAGAGGAATACAGCTTCGCTTCTCTGCATCCCTGCTAAAGTTGCAAACCCGAATCTCATCACGAGGAGACAGCAGATCACTTAAATTGAGGGACATTTCATAAAATAACTGCCCCTACTCTTCAAAAAATGTCTGGGTTATGGAAGACAAGACTGAAGAACGGAGCCAGATTGCAGCAGGCTAAAGCAATGAAATCTAGGAATGACCCTGGAGACACTGTGTTTTGCTTTGAAGAGTGTAGTTAGGAGAATGAATACAACTTGAATGCGTGCTATGGATTCGATCAGGAGTTGGCAAAACGGTGGCCCTTGGGTCCTCGCTGGCCTTCTGCAGTTTTTGTGCTACTTGAGATGTACAAATATTTTTACATTTTTAGACTGTTGGGAAAAATTTGAGAGTGAAATCTCTATAGCGTTCTTGGAAAGGCAAAACTATAGAGACAGTAAAAAGATCAGTGAGTGCCAGGGGTTCAGGGAGAAGGGAGAAGGTATGAATGTGTAGGGCCAGAGGATTTTTATGGTAGTGAAGCTATTCTGTCTAAGGGAAGTTACATAATGGTATGGCTTTATCAAAACCCAGAACATGTACAGCACAAAGAATAAACCCTAATGTGAAATAAGAGCTTTGGGTAATAATAACATTCTCAGTATTGACTCAGAAATTGTAACAAATGTGTCACACCAATGCAAGATGCTAATGATAGGAAACCGTTCAGGGAGGAGCATATGAGAACTCACTTTCTGCACACTTTTTCTGCAAACCTAAATCTGCTCTAGGAAATCGTTTATTAAAGAAAAAAAGATAGTCTGTGGTGTCACCTGGACAACACACGAAGTTCAGATTTCTGTGTCCACAAATAAAGTTTTATTGACACACAGGTGTGACCGCTTTTGCCCATGGACAGCAGGATTGAGTCATTGTACCACAGATTGTAAGTCCTGCAGGGTCTAAAATATTTGCTTTCTGTCCTCTTACACAGGTTTGCTGATCCCTGGATTAGACCATGTGTCGCATCAGTGTTAAATTTCTAATCTTGACAGTTATGCTGTGGTTCTGTAAGATCATTCATACCCTTGAATTTTAGGAAGGACATATTGAAGTGTATTATAGGTATAAAGAGATGTTATGGCTGCAAATTACTCTCAAATAACCCAGAAAAAAATTTAATTTACAGATTGACAGACAAGTAGAGAAGGCATATGTGGCAAAAAGTTCGAATTTGGAAAATCTAGGTGCTGAATGAAAGCCATATCAGAGTTCTTTGTACTATTCTTACAACTTTTTCTTGTTTATGAGTCTGGTATTTCAGAGTAAAAGGTGAAAAGCCAAGTAAACAAACAAACAAACAAAAAATAGCATGGGCCATAGAACCTACCAGAACTTGATTTGAATTCCTGATCTCTGACTATGCAGCTTTACAGAAGTGGTTTTGCCTTTCCAAGACTGTGCTTTTGTCTGTGAAGGAAGGTCTTTTGCTCAGCTTTGTAAGGCTTAGTTGAGATAATGTGCACAAAATACCACTTGCAGTATAATAATAATAATAATAATAATAATAATAATAATAATAATAATAACAGCAATTCCAGGGAACCAGTTGAAACCCTGTGCTACAGGAACACAGTTTCAGGGTCTGCTTGGCATGTGGTTCAGATGAATCAGTGTCACATCGCTCCAGCATGTGGGAAGAGAAGGTTCTTCTTAGCAGAGGCGACTCAGGTTGATGCTCATGGACATTCTTCATTGAGAGCTGATCGACCTGCAAGGTGGATGGAGACTTACGGGGCAGGAGTTAGGACATACACTGAGTCCCACTATACTGCAGCATCCAGTTAAGGCTCACCGCCAGAGACAAGGATCTAGGATCAGTACTGTCATGGAGGTACGGCCACAGAGGTACCCAACAGCGAGGAGACGCCCTGAGTATTTCAGCCCACACAAGCTTCCTTGCCCATCTGTAAATTCTGTCAAGGCACCGCTCAAAGGCGCCAGATGGATCCATGATGGTAAAGTGTTAGGATAAGAAACAAGTGAGCCAGGCGTGGTGGCGCACGCTTGTAATCCCAGCATTTGGGAGGCTGAGACCGGAGGATCCGGGTTCGCGGCCAGCCTCAGCTACCTAGTGAGGCACTCTGAAACTTAGTGAGACCTTGTTTCAAAATAAAGAATAATAAATAGGGCTGAGGGTATACCTCGGAGGCAGAATGCCCCTGAGTTCAATCCTCAGTAACAAAAAAAAAAAAAAAAAGAAAGAAAGAAACAAGTGGTTTGATTCTGTCTTGGTTGAATAATACAGACCAACACCCATCAATGCCTGATTTACGAGGGCTGCCGTGCCCTGCAGGCTGGATCCTGTGAGCAGAGACCTGACACGGCAGGAGGTGATGTCGGAGATGGGGAAGATGAGCCAAGAAACTAGGAATGGTTGGAATGCTAGAAGATGGGGGAGTTAAACCCGTGAGCATCCTTCAGAGGAAGGGCGCGAGCAGAGCCTCTGCTTCTGGCAAGTTCCACAGGGAGGGGTGTGACGGCTCTGCTCCCTCAGGTCCAGATTCTCATTTTACCTCAATGAAGTTCTCGCCCTGTTACGCACGGAGAGGAAAGGGGATTTCATCCGAAGTGTACTGGAGAGGTGGGGTGCTGCAGGCTGTTGTGGCTTTGAATGTCACACCCTGCCATTGCACTGGGAAGAGGGTGGGCCAGGCCTGGCCCTGTGCGTCACGTGGGCTGCAGGAAGGATGTTGGATACAAGGTGCCTGGGAACCTTCTAGAAAGGAGGAGGCATGACCACCGAGTAGGCTGGTGGGTGAGGCTTACCGTAACTACCTAAAAGTTGTGTTTGCCAGGCAGTCATCCCAGTATTTGGCTTGGGAGACTGAGACAGGAGGATCGCAGGTTCAAGGCCAGCATCCGGTAACTTAGCAAGGCCCTGTTTCAAAATTAAATAAATAAAAAGAGCTGGGGGTGTAGCTCAGAGGTAGGACACCCCTGGGTTCAACCCCCCAGTACCACAAACAATAACAAAGAAAAGATTGGGTTCAAGTAACTCTTTCTTTTTGTTATAGCATTTTTATTGATCATAATATGAGTGCAATCCAATTGTAGCAACATTGGAAGGTTCCAGAAAAGTGTAAAAAAGGAAATGAAAGTCATTTGCAGTCTTACCACCTAGAGAATACATAGACATTAAAAATAAATTTAATTCTACCTCCACCTTTTTTTTTTTTTTTTTGGTACTGAGGATGGAACCCAGGGGCAGTCTACCTCTGAACTACTATACCCCGAGCCCTATTTTATTCTTTTATTTTGAAATGGGTTTTCACTAAGTTGCAGATGGCCTCACTAAGTAGCTGAGGCTGGCCTTGAACCTGTGATCCTCCTGGCTCAGCCTCCTAAGTACTGGGATTACAGGGTGTGCCACCACGCTCAGCTCATAGGTTACCTTTTAGAGATAACCACTATTAATATATGCCCTCGATCTGTCTATAAGTATACACCTTACATGAAGAAAATAAAACCATGAGACTGTTTTTAAGCCTTTCTTAAAAAATAAAACTTACCGATTTAAGAATGTCCATAACTGTATATCTAAAAAAAAAAATCATTTAAATAGCTCTAAAATAAGAATTTCCCAATCCTCAGAACTTATTTTGTAAAGTATGTCTGTATGTAGTTAAGGAGAAAAATTCTTGAATCTACACCTTTAATGAGAAGAGGGACTTATCTGGGTGGCTTATTTTTTTGCCTTAAAATTTTCTGTACTCTTCAAATAATTCCACCCTCCCTAAGATAAGCACTAGTATTTTAATATAGTTCCCAACAATTTTTAAAAAAGCATAGCTAAACCATCAGTGAAATCCTGCTGTATTTCGTATTTTTGCATCCTAATCAAATCCCCAAATATCGTCCAGTGACATCTGCCTGGATCATCCCTGGCTGCAGGATCTTATATTCTGTGGGGTGCTATGATTATTTTTCATCCTCTCATGGACCATTTGGATGGTTCCTGATTTTTCACAATGTAATGCTGCCACAGGTAATTATGCCCTTGAACTATTTTGTTTCCTGTCTGAATACTCCTTTGGATCAGAAAGTAGAAGAGTCTTGAGGCTGCCATTCATACGAACTGATAAGTTTTAGGAATTTCTGCTAGTCTAGCTAGCAGACTTTTACTCACTAGCTATAATAAAATGAGTGCTGAAGATAACTGTTACTGTCTTATTTATTTTTAAAACAGATCTTTTGGTCGTATTCCTAGAAATATTTGTGAGTAGTTAATCACAAATATTATATTTAAATTTAAAAACTATGCTTTTCCCCAAAAAAATTTGAAATAATTTTTAATTTAAAAGGCAATCAATCTTAAAAAGTTTAGAGCCAGACATGGTGAATCACGCTTGTAATCCCAGTACTTGGGAGGCTGAGACAGGAGGATTGAAGGCTCACAGCCAGCCTCAGCTACTTAGTGAGGCCCTCTGCAACTTAGTGAGACTTTGTTTCCAAATAAAGAATTAAAAACAATAATAGGGCCGGAGGTGTAGCTGGGAGGTAGAATGCCCCTGGGTTCAATCCTCAGTTCCAAAAAAAACAAAAAAACTACTCGATTTAAAAAAGAAATTATCCTCATATAACCAACATTAATATTTTGCCAAATTTCTCTCCCTTTTCTATGAATTTTATATAGATGGTATAGAAGTATATGTCATTTTTGTATATTGCTTCTTTAACATTCAGTTGCAAACATTTCTTGATGTTGCTATATAGTCTCTGTAACCTTCACTTTTAATGACCACAAAGTATTCCATCAATTTCATGTTCTACTTTTCTAACCCCGTGGAGAATGTGGAGTGTTTCCTTGGGTTCTGATCTGCAAAGTGGATGGAGGAGGCCTGACCTAACTTTGATTCACTCAGAGCTATTTTGTTCCTCCAAGCCTGTCTTCTAGATTAGTCTTAATTATTGAAATTTCAGTTTAATGACCAGGCGAAAATGAGGATATCCTTTAGCAGAGCACCTGTGGGTACCATGATTCTGTGATTTCCTTGGTAGCCAAAGTGCTCAGGGACCCTCGGCCTTTGCAAAGTGGCCCTTAGGGGGCTCTGGAAGTTTCCAACTCAGAGCACTAGAATACAAACAGAGTGCTTTGCCCGAGTGCCCCCCGCCACTTACAGAAACCTTTTATTCCACAACCTTTGCCAAGTGGGAAAGAAAATAGACAGAGGCAGGGAGGTAGTCATTATGTAACCTTTTTTTTTTTTCTTTTTTCCTTTTGTAAGGACATCAACTATGAAGGATGGAAATGCATTTATACTTTCTTTTTTTTTTTTTCTGCTAAAGCAAACGGCAGCAGCTTCAAGATTTTCCAAAATGCAAAATTGACAAAGTTCATAAATGCCTCTTTGTTGACTGTGAGCCTGCGGTTTGGCCTCTAGAGTTATCTCCGAAGGCACAAATAAATCTGGCGGCCTCCAGTTGTCTCCAATGAACGAGGCATGAGCTCCTTCCCCGCTGCCTCCTCCTTGCAGAATTTCCTCTTGGGCTTAGCAGCAGGCCAGCTCCCCTCATTAATATGCCTGTTAACTGCTGCCAAACCTCTACCAGTTTGGTGCATATGTTCCCTTAATCATTTCTCTTTGTTCTAGAAGTCGGCGTTGGGTTTCGGAGCATCCCCGCCCCCTTCACGTCACCGGCTATACCACTGGGCTGTCTACCGTCCACGTGTTTATTTAAAGAACATCCTAGGTGGAGAGCCCCTGCAATCTGCTCACAATGTGCGAGATCGTGCCCCTCCCCCACGCGCTGGGCCTCGGGAGCCCAGGCAAGGGCTGCTGGGACCCTCCAGGAAGCAGAGGCTCCCGGGAGACAATGCTCACTCCCCTAATGGACAAAGAATCCTTCTTCAGATTCTTTTTGGAAAAGGGCACTTTACTCTGGGAGCCCAGGGGTGCAGAGGCAGAATCTCAGCTCAATGGGTTATTCATGGTGTCCAAGAGAAATACTTGTGGGGCTGCGTTCCTTCCATGTGAAAGGAAGGTGGGACGGGCACCTGGGTGGCTCGCCTGGAGCGCCAAGCCCCTGCCCCTATGGCTTGGGTTCTCCTTAACAAGTAGAGGGGCCGCCTACCTAAGCAGTGCCTGCAGGGGCAGGCGGAGCCCTGGACGCCCACCGGGAACGGGGGCATGCTGTGTGTGGCTTTTCTCCTCTTTTGGATATTTTTCTTCTCTCTCTGAGTTCAGCCATTTGTAAAGTTCCACTCGGTCTCTTTAGCTCAGAGAGGGGATGGAGAGCCACTCAGAACATGGGCTGTCTTCACACCCTAGTCTCCTCGCAGGGGCACTGCGAAGAATGCTGGAGATTTGATCATTGGGAACTTTACGTTGATACATTGATACAGAATGCCGGCCCTCCGTATCCCTGCCCCGCCACTCCGCCCTCAAAAGAAAGTCTCTCAGATAGCTTCTCCCAGCAGCACTGACAAACGGACAAAACTGATTTTTGCCGCTCAGCTTTCCCTACCGTGAATTGCGTCCGCCACAGTACCAGAGTGACAACTGCGGGGGGAAAGCAGAAGGAAATGTCCCAATGCAGAGTTAAAATGTGGATAAGGAGCCAGGCGTGGTGGTGTACGCTTGTAATCCCAGTACTTGGGAGGCTGAGACAGGAGGATCGCAGGTTCATGGCCAGCCTCAGCTACTTAGTGAGGCCCTCTGCAATGTAGTGAGACCCTGTTTCAAAATAAAGAATAAAAATTAAAAATAAGGCTGAGGGTAAAGTAGAATGCCCCCCAGTACTGCAAAAAAAAAAAAAAAAAAAAAATGTGTTTGGAGGAAATTCTCAGAATCAGGAATTTTGTGTATTTTTTTCCTTTTCTTTTTTGGGGAACAACAACAACAAAAAAGCCAGTATGGACTCCTTAGGCCGAGATGTAGTACTTTCCTACCTATCCCCCAAAGGGGAGTTTGTATTCTTTTAAATGAAACAATTTTAAAAGCAGGGTGAAAAAAAAAATTGCCTAAAATGATCCAAGGTTCTCTCGAATTCTCGGAAGGTGTAGATTTATTTACTGTCGTTAAAAACATAATTAGTTCTCAGGGGAGAGTGTCTCTTTTAAACGGCTTTATTGCCACCATATTGGTTTTCGGAATAATCAGAAACTTCTGTTGTGATTGTGTACTGGTGTTCGAACAGAAACTCACCGTAAGTAGAAACAAATGTCGGGAATTGCGAGATGTCACTGGGAGAAAGTCTACGCAGGAAAGAGCTCCATCGAATATTCCAAAGAAATAGAATCTGAGCAGGTCTTAAACGGGACGACAGCTCAGACAGGGTCATCTGGCCCTCCCGACTTCTGTGCCATTAAAGAGCATTTTCTTCCTCCTTTTGTGGCCTCAGGGGCTAGGGAGGAGGTAGCATCCCTCCCAGCTGGCCATCTTTACAGATTGTTGACACCCAGGATGACTTTCCTTGGCCATGCCGCACCTCCTCCTGTCTGAGCTCTCGGTCCTCCTGCGCACAGCCCGGTTCTAGCTGACCAGTTTTTTCCCACCGTTTGCAGGTTGATGTTTGAGATGCCCCAGGAAATGGGCTTAATAGCCATCGCAGTCCGGCAAACCCAGGGCAAAGGTCAGTCCGCTTTTGTTATTGTTACTGTTGTTTTTTTCTTTTCTAAATACATCTGTGGTTCTCGTGGCCAGAGAGCCCCCTAATTGTGCCCGCTGGTCACTGAGACCACTGCAGTTGGAATCTTCTCTGTTTTCTTGGGGCAAGAGAGGAAGGAGACAGACACAGGAGGACAGCCTTAGCATCAAAGCACCCTCCTGTCAGTCACTCCACGTTTGCTTGTGACAGCTGCAGCAACTGGCGACCTACATTGCATAAAGTCTTCTCTCTGATGCATTCCGGGCTTTGCATTGGTGAATTCTCACCATGGTGTAGACACAGTAATTTTCCTGAAAGTTCTCCGTGAGTGGCCTTCTGTGTGTTTCAGTGTCACACGGAGGGGCCTCTGGCTGGCTGGTCCCCACCTCAGCCGACACTATAGTTTTCATGTAGTGGCCCCTCGGTTCATGCACATTCACAAAGGGTCCACAAGCAAGCAGGACGCTGCTGGGGTCTGGCCCCTGGGGAGCGGGTTCCCTGCCCGGTGCCTGCAGGAACATGAAGAGGAAGCTCTGTGGCATCCTTGACCCCGCCTGGCCTCCAGCAGGAGCCAGGCACACCCAAGTTCTGCCCTTAGCTCTCAGAGGTTCATCTGGCTGTCTCGGTAAAGGCAGAGAAGCTGGGTGTGGTGGTGCATGCTTGTAATCCCAGTACTTGGGAGGCTGAGATAGGAGGATCGCAGGTTCGAGGTCAGCCTCAGCTACTTAGTGAGGCCCTCTGCAACTTAGTGAGACCCTATTTCAAAATAAAGAATAAAAATTGGGTCTGTGGGTGTAGTTTAGAGGTAGAATGCCCCTGAGTTCTATCCCCAGTACCACAAAAAAAAAAAAAAAAAAAAAAA
>PVLC010043963.1:0-12346 GCA_004027655.1 Graphiurus murinus
TTTTGCGGTACTGGGGATTGAACTCAGGGGCATTCTACCTCCGAGCTATACCCCCAGCCCTATTTTTTATTCTTTATTTTGAAACCGAGTCTCACTAAGTTGCGGAGTGCCTCACTAGGTAGCTGAGGCTGGCGGCGAACCCGGATCCTCCGGTCTCAGCCTCCCGAATGCTGGGATTACAAGCGTGCGCCACCACGCCTGGCTAGAATAAGATTTGTCAAGAATGTCATCATCAATGTTGGCACATTACTGTTTTACACAACAGTGGAATTCTTTGTGATTTATTTGTCAGGCATGTAACACAACTTGGTTAGCCTAATACTTCCTTTTTACCTTCTATTCCCTCCACCCCCCATCCCTTTACTCTACTCTACTTGTCCCTCTTTTTAATAGAAATTTAATGTTAATAAAATGTTCTAGACTGACACTGTCATCAACTTCAATTCAGCAATTAAAATGTAACTAGTACTGATGAGAAAATAAGTTTTAAATTATATTTAATTTTTTTATTGCTGCATTGTAATCATACATCTTTGTTAGGTACAAGCTGGTAAAGGCATATGTGCACACATTTCTCATTTAACCCCTTCCTCAATTCCTGCCCCATTCCCTCTCCCTCCCTCCTTCTCAAGTTTAGTTTAGTGATTGACTTTGATATGTTTGTGAGTGTATATCATGTGCATTAGGGTGTCCCCCCACCACCATCACCTGCACCTTCTTTGCTCATCTAAGGTTCCTCCTTTGTCTGGAGTCCTTCTTATGTCCCACTCTCTCCCTAGCTTCCGCATATTAGGGAGAACATACAGTTTTTTACTTTTTGTGACTAACTTAATCTCACTTAGCATAATGTTTTCCAGTTCCATCGATTTCCCTGCAAATAACATGATTTTGTTCTTCTTTATGGCTGAGTAAAATTCCATTGTGTGCATATCCCATTGTGTAATTCATTCATCTGTTGATGGACATCAAATATGGCCAGTAATACATTTTACAGTGCAAGTCCAGAGAACAGGATCTCTGTTGGGTTTGGAATTTCCCTTAAAAGACTCATGTGTTGAAGCATGTCCCAAAGCAACAATATTCAGAGGTAAACTAAGTTGGGCTCTATTCTTGTCAGTGCGTAAGTCCACTGAAGGATCAATAATTTGAATGACTTTACTGGGTGGTTACTTAGGTAAGTGGGCAGGGCTGGAGTACATAGGTCATGGGGGTATAGCTTCCGGGACTATATTTGTCCCTGTTCACTTCCTCTCTGGTTCTCTGCTTTCTGCTGCCATTGAGTTGAGCTCAACTTTCTTCTGCCAACCTGTGTCACCATGATATCTGCCTTGGAGTTAGCTTGAGTATGGACTGTACCTCTGAAACCATGAACCAAATAAAGTTTTCCTCCTATATGTTGTTCATGTCAAGTATTTTGGTCAAAGTGACAGAAAAGTAGACTAAAACAAATTTCTTAGCATAGGACATGATGGTGCTCAGTACTGGTTGGTTATCATGTGAAAGGGTTACATTGTTGAAGCAGGGGGCTGGAAGACAGAGCTTAAGTATATTCTACCTCATTTGTTCATAGGAACTGTATTTAGGTAGTGTGGTACAAGGGATAAGACCACAAAATCTAGAGTGTGCCTGCTGAGATTTGAATATGGGCTCTACCACTTATTAATCATGTCACCCTGATTCCCTGTGTCTCAGTTTTCTTTTCTATAAGAAAAGAATAAAATAGTTCCTCTTTTATAGAATTATGTGTATACCTGGAATTATTTAAATAATTCCTGTGAAACTGTAAAATTATATTTTATATCTTTTCAAGAATTACTCCTGGAATATGCTGCATTCTCTCCTGTACATATGATCTTACTACTGCCAAACCCCACCTAAATTAAGCCCATAAGTATTTTTGCTTCTTTTCACCTCTCAAAAAACTTGAAGACTACATTTGAGCTCCTATTGCTCTGACAGAAAGGAATCTTTAGTGTTGCTGTTGCTACTTTGGACAACTAAGCTTTGCCGTGTGTTGTTAATTCAGAAGTGTTTAACCCAAACCTCATCTCTGAATGGAGCCAATTCACCAAAGAAAGCGTCTGGTATGAGAGAGAAGGGAGCAGCTAAAACAATGAGGTCAACCTTCTGAACCAAACAGGGTAATGATAGCTGGCCCCAGAGAAGATACGACTGCTAGGAAATTCTGCACCCGTGTTTATACAAAACCAAGCAGGAAATGTTTGCCAATTGAATAAATAAAGGAGCCTTTTGGTTACATAATGTTTCACTGCGCCCCAGTTTGAGGCCGTCTTGGAATCGTCACTTGGTCTAGGTTTGAATTTTGCAGCTCAGGATGCCATCTCTTCTTTTGTTTGTTTGCTCTGGATACTTGAAGCATCGCTCTTCTCCAGTTCCCTTACAGCCTAAGCTTGAGCTGGACCAGAGCATGACTTCATAGTTTTGGCTTAAGACAGCCCTCCTGCTCTACTTTGTTTCTGAACCTCTGTCCCTGGGATGCTGTTAGGTTGGGGCAGGAGGTAATAGGCTGGGGAACAAGAAGGCTCAGAGCCAATTATCCCGTGTGCCTAGAGGAAGTGGAAGCCCTATTATGACTAAAAACACATCTGTTTATTGAGGTCCCACTATGTGGCAAGCATTACGCCACAGTCACCGTGCAACACAGGCAATTATTATCCTCAGATCTACAGTGATGTTAAGTAACATGTTCTATGTTAGAAACTAGGGTGTGATAGCTAAAAAAATCTCTACTTTTTCTCCTCTGTATACAAACTTTTTTGGATTAGAAGTCAAAGCAGATATTTCAGTTCAGTTGCCTATATTCCCCTGTGTAGCTTGAAAAGGGGTAGGGCATTCTCCTAAGGGGGACAAAAATCTAACTAGAAAATCCCCATGATTCAACCAGTTTTAATTTATATAGATGAGTGAATTTGTTATCGTGCATTTTGAGCTACTCACCACTCTGAAAAGCCAGCATCACCCTGACCTGGCACACATTTTATGAAAGTATTTATTGAGCACCTGCTGAGTAAGATATCTGCATATAAATCCTGGGAGACTAGTACAGCAAGGTATAAATGCTAACATGGTTCTGACAGATTAGCAAGCTTGGTGGAACCCATTCCTCCAGCTTGGCCCTCGGTTTGCTCAAGTATAAAATCTTTGGGCACCCTCTGGAATTCTAGAATCTGGTGAACTCAGGTGAGGATTTATGTCTCTTAAGAAAAGTTGGCTTCTTATCTCCTGGGATACAGCCCATTTATAAGCACTAGAAAAGTTGAGAAAATATATTCAAAGCCCTGTTTCCCCAAATACCCCTTGATATCCAGGAATACTGAAAAGGAGCTAAAAGAAAAGGGAAAGGTAGATACTGTAGTGATGTTTGGTATTTCTTGGGCATTTGCTACATCTCTGGTCCAGATATAAGTGTGCTACCTGTACTGTATTTACTTGTCTAAACAATCAGAACGATGATTTAGAATAGTGGGTGGGGCATCCGAGTGAATCCAGGGTTTGCAATAGATGGGAAAGAGGGCTTTAAGTCTTGATGACTGGCTGCCTAAGTGATTTGAAGGTCAGAGTTGGTGGCCTCTCCATTTCTATTAGAAAGGCTCAGGGGTTAGACAAGGATATGTGGAATTGTCCTGAAGCCTCCTTTGCTTGGCACACATATTATTTTTGCTTAGTTTGTTTATTGGTTGGGGGATGTCCATTGGCAGATATTTGTTATGGGGCTCGATCCCTACAGTTATTCTCTGGGCTGTCACTTGGTCCCCAGCAGACCTTCTCTACCCCAAGCATCAAAGTATCTGAAATCGCATCATTGAAAATTAATTGATTAGTGGTCTTTCTTTTTACTATGGTTTTGCTATTTTCTAAACTTATTTGTTTTCTAGTATTATATTTATTCAGCAAAATGCACAGATCTCAGCTATACAGTTTGAGTTGTGACAAATACTTCCTCCTATAGATACACCGCTACAGTCAGTATTCAGCACATTTTTATCTCCTTAGAAAGGCCCTTTCTACCCTTGCTAGTCCAAGCCTGCCCCTCAACATACTCCACGTAACCAGTCTTATGATTTTTACTAGTATAGATTAGTTTTACCTCTTCTAGAAATTTATATAAATGGAATCAAACAATATGTATTTGCTCTTTTGGGTGGAAATTTTGGTTCTTACCAATTTTGGGCCATTTTATGTAAAGTTAGTGGGAAAGTTTATGTAGAAGTCTTTTTAGGCTATGCACTTATTTGTAGGTACTTAGTAGTAGAATCTCTAGGTCAGCAGACAGGTGTAGGTTTCATGTGATAAGAAATCACCAAAAAGTTTTCCAAAGCAGTTGTACCATTTCTCATTTTCCCCCTTGGTATTAGGGATTAGCCTAGGGTCATTCTACCTCTGGACTATACCCCCAACCCCTGGCCCTTTTTAATTTTTGCTTTGAAACAAGGTCTTGACACATTGCTGAGGGTCTTACTAAGTTGCTGAGACTGGCTTGTACCTGTGATCCTCCTGTCTCAGCCTCCCAAGTACTAGGATTACAGGTGTGCACCACTGCATCCAGTCTATTTCTCATTCCTACCCAAGATTTTCTCTCCAATGATCAGCAGCATGAGGAGGATTTTTGTACTTCTTTCTCTCACCACCTCCTTCTTTCCCTTTCAAGCCAGTCAATTCTAGTCAATTTAAACATGTGGCAAGATTCAATAGTAAAAATTTTCATCTAAGATTGTTTGGGCTTTTCATTCTATCAAAAAATCATTTTGTCAAAAGAAACAAAGAAATGTAAGGATAAAAGACCTCAAAACCCTGGGAGAAAGCAAAAGCTAACATCATACTTAATTGCAGTCACTGAATGCTTTCTCCTTAAGATCCTGAAAAAGGCAAAATGTCTTCTTGTACCACTTCCATGGACATTTTACTCAAGGCCACATTATGCATCAGACAAAAGAAAAATAAGCATAAAGATCGAAAGGAGTAATGCAACTTTCACTCACAGATAGTATTTTCATCTGTGCAGACAAGCCTAAGGAATCTGCCAGAAACCTGATAGAATGAATATGTAAGTTCTGCAAGGTTCAGTACTCAAGGATAATATACAAAATCAACTGCATTTGTATAGCCAGCAGCAAACAACTGAAAATACAATTACAAAGACCATTTACAATAGCATCAAAAATATGACTTGTACATTAAAAATACAAAACAGTTTAATACATTTAAATGTAAGACTTGTACATTAAAAATACAAAACCACCATCCTCCCAAAACTGGTTTACAGATTCAATGCAATACCCATGAAATTACCAAGGGTACTCCTCAGACATAGAAAAATCAGTCCTTACTTTCATCTGGAACAACAAAAAGCCCAGGATAGCCAAAGTAGTTCTTAGCAACAAGAACCATGCAGGAGGTATCACAATACCTAACTTCAAACTCTACTACAAAGCCACAGTAATAAAAACAGCATGGTATTAGCACAAAAACACATAGACCAATGGAGCAGAATAGAAGACTCAGAAACAGACCCACAGGTCTACAGTCAACTGATTTTTGACAAAGGAGCCAAAAACATACACTGGAAAAAAGAGAGCCTCTTTAACAAATGGTGTTGGCAAAACTGGTTAACCATATGCAGGAAAATGGAAATAAACCACACTTTCTCATTCTGCACAAGAGTCAACTCAAGGTGGATCAAAGACCTGGAAGTTAGGTTGGAGACCTTGCAGCTACTTGAAGAGGGCATAAGACCAACACTTCAACACATAGGCACAGGTAAAAAATTTCTCAACAAGACCACCAAAGCACAAGCAACTCAAAGGAAGATCAATACATGGGATTGCATTAAACTGAGGAGCTTCTGTGCAGCAAAGGAAACTGTCAAGAACCTCAACAGAGAGCCTAGAGAGTGGGAGAAGATTTTTGCCAGTTACTCTACAGATAGAGGTCTAATATCTAGGATATACAAAGAACTCAAGAAAATCACAACCAAGAAAACAAATAACCCAATTAAAAAATGGGCAAAGGATCTAAATAGACACTTCACAGAAGAAGAAATACAAATGGCCAATAAATGTATGAGGAAATACTCCACGTCATTAGCAATCAGAGAGATGCAAATCAAAACCACCTTAAGATTTCACCTAACCCCAATCAGAATGGCAATCATCAAAAACACGAGCAACAATAACTGCTGGCGAGGATGTGGAGAAGTGGGAACTCTAATACATTGTTGGTGGGACTGCAAACTAGTGCAACCACTTTGGAAAACAGTATGGAGGATCCTCAGACAAATGGGAATGAGCCTACCATATGATCCAGCAATACCACTACTGGGTATATACCCAAAAGAACAGAAACCAAACTATCAGACCAACGCATGTGTATCTATGTTTATAATGGCTCAATTCACAATTGCCAAACTATGGAAGCAGCCAAGATGTCCATCAACAGATGAATGGATTACAAAACTATGGGATATATACACAATGGAATTTTACTCAGCCATAAAGAAGAACAAAATCATGTTCTTTGCAGGGAAATGGATGCAACTGGAAAACATTATGTTAAGTGAGATTAGTCAGCCACAAAGAGTAAGGAAGCATATGTTCTCCCTAATATGCGGATGCTAGGGAGAAGATGGGGCATAAGAGGGTCTTCAGATGGAAAAGGAGAGACCCTCGATAAACAAAGAAGTGGATTTATCCAAAAGGGATGGATGGGGGGGGGCGGGGACACCCTAATGTACATCAAGGTTACTTACTAAATTGATCCTGAGAGGGAGGGAGGGCGAGGGAGCTGGGTGGGAATTGGGGGAAGGGGTCAAATGAGAAAAGTGGGCACATATGTCATTTTCAATTTGTGCCTAACAAAGACGTCTGCTTATAATGTACGAATAAAAAAAACAAAAACAAAAAACAAAAACAAAAAACAAAAAACAAAACCATTGAGGAAGAAAAGACCTAATGAGTGGAAAAGTAAGTCATCTTCATGTTGGAAAACTCTGTTTCATTAAGATGTCAGTTCTTTTCAAATTGATCTTTAGCAGGAGTTGGCAAACCTTTTTTTGCTAAGGAGCAGATAGTAAATATTTTAGGTTTCATGGGCTGTATGATATTAATTGCAACTATTTGCTGCAAAAGCAGAGACAATATGTAAGTGAACAAATGTGGCTATGTTCCAATAAAACTTTATTTATAACAATAGGTGGTGGGCTGGATTTGTCCATCTTCTGTCTGCCATTAGATGAAACATGAGAGCTAAAGCCAGATGGTCTCTAGAGTTCCTTCCAACTTTTTCTTTCTCTGATTGTGCCAGATAATGAGAGGATATAGTAAATTATATAACTACTCATTTGGCTAGTAATTCTCTTACCAACCTCATCTTCATAAAATGGCAGAAAGAAATCCTACTTAGTAATATCAATGGGAGGATTAGTGAAATAATGTATCTAGGACAATGCTCAGCTCAATCAAAGATATTCATACCTCTTCTCCTCCCCGTAATGCTATTTTCCCATTTATTTTTAGAATTTAGCTTTAAGGGTTAGAGATTCAAATGCTGTTTCAGTCCAGCAACTGAGGTTTCAGATGAGAAGCCTGTGTGTCTAGAGGAACTGGCCTCGTTACACGCACACCTGAGGTCCAGTTGCCAACCCACCATTTTGTAAAATGAAGTGCCGGGGTTTGAACTCCAGTAATCCCTACTGTGGGACTTTTGGGTGCTTACGATCTCCAGAGGGTAATAGTGAAGAAAGTTCAGGAAGCCCTGGGGCTGCAGTCAGAAACACAGGCACCTAGCTCCCACTGTCTGCTCAAGAAGGCATGCTTCTCATTGTCCATACCACATCCTAGCCTTCTCAGCTTAATCCCAAATAATGTCATCTCGGGGAAGTGTTGATATGTGGTGGGAACTTAAAGCTTTCATTCTGTTGGGAATAAAAGCCGGTAGACATACAGGAGTTTTATTCCACCTTGCACACTTGGACCTCCCCTTCATTCACTTCCCTTTGACTTTCTGGTATCGAGCTAGCCAGAGATGAGGGTTGGTATGCTGTTTCCTTCAGCCCAGCCCTGTGTGGCATTTGTCTTGCAACTTTCCCATGCTTGTTTCAACAGGAAAAAAAAGCAAAGAGATTGACATATAGCTACCCTGAGGCTAGATTGTCACCAAAATAGATTTCTCCAAATAAAAATAAGGGCCATTTTTGCTTGCAAGGCCTTGCAATGAAACAGACTTAATAAAAACTGCATGGGAAATTCACATCGAAACTATAAAAAAATTAAAAAATAGAATTCTTAGCTAAAGTCAGCAGTGATTATTGGCTCAGGCTAGAAATTAGGGAGTAAAATATTCTGAAACACTCATTGAACATGAAGAGGGAAGATTTATTACCCTTTATCCATTTGTTTAACCCTTCAGAAGTAAGGCTAGAATCACACTTGCTTAGAGAGTTATTAAGTCCTGGGATTTAAGAGCAGGATAGATCATTTTCTTCTTTGTGGATAAGCTGTTACAAGGCCACTTAACTTGCAAACGAACAACAACACAGACAAACATAAAAAACAAAATTGCTCCAAAACAAAGACTTGATGAAATCGTTGATGGAAACGTTTCCAGCTTCAATCTGTCTCCTCCATCCGCCTCTGCTCCTGTGTGTGTATATCATATGTCTCTCGGGTTAAAAACTGTGTGTCTTTCTAGGCCGGAGGGCAGCAATACCCTTCGTGGCTCTCTAAGAACCCCATATGCCATCACCTAGAATCTCTCTTGGAACCCTGGAGCAATGTCTTGTTTGTAAATCTCCCCACTGGACGGGGGCCTTCCCTCTACAGTATGGTGGACCCAGGTTCTTTCCAGCCCTAGTGTGAGGTGCCACTCGGCTATCAGGAAATGGTGATTGATTATCTGAGAAACCTACCATCGCGTTGCATTCAGGATTTATCCCGATGGGAACCTGAGACCTCAACTAATTTCCACTTAGGGCTGCAAGCTTTAAAAATCACAGTATGTAAGACAAGTGAGCTTTTAGCTCCTGGTTGCTATAGGGGAATTTATAGAAATATTTAGAAGTAATTCAGGGTCCTTTCTTTCCCTCCCCTTAAAGCATATAAACTCTGGTCATTTTCGCAGGTTTTGGGCTAATTAATGCCACCACTGTGGAAATGGGGGGCTGTTCTGTACATAAGCTGCAACAAATGGGGTTTTTATTGCTGGTGGAAAAGTCTGGGGAATAATTAGCAGATCCACAGAGATCCCTTGACTCTGGGCATCTGCATGGTAATGGCCAACCCTGGAGATCACTCAGGGAAATGGGGTCAGACTTCCCACCTTAGGGCACATTTATATTGTCAGTTACAGCCTCCAAGCTGTAGTTGGACAAATGTGGGAAAATATTTTGTGAAATTCTAGACAAATGAACCTGGTGTTGACCAATCTCAACTAGGAAAACTGGCTCTGTTCTACTAAGTGCTGTACAACAGCCAAGACTTGCAAATGAAATATTTTGATATCTTGTTAAACTTGAGTCCTCTGAGAGAGGCACACACAGACACATGACTGACTGGGTTCTTCCTTAAGGTGCTAGAGAAGACGACAGGAATGACAGACTCTTGGGGCTAAAAGGGAACCTAGAGGTCAGCTGGTGTAGAGGTTCATGTTACCAAAGGATCCTTGGACAGAATCAAGGGAGATATATGAACTTGGATGGGGAAATAATTACATTTTTATTTCACTAACCTCTAATTTAAATCTACCATTTCTATCTCAAATGAGGACAGCAAAGCACAAGAATATCAACTATACTCAAGATTTTGACACAATAGAAGCAGAGATGTCTTCATATCACAATGCAGTGTTATAGATAGCTCAGCATAACATTTATGCTCATCACTTGATTTAAATTATGATGGTTATTAGACATGCTTCTAGACCTTATGTTGTGTGTGTGTGTGTGTGTGTGTGTGTGTGTGTGTGTGTGTGTGTGTGTGTTTTACTGGGGATTGAGCCCAGGGGCATTCTACCCCAGCCCTATTTTATTTTATTTATTTTTTAAATTTTGAAACAGGGTCTCACTAAGTTGTGGAGGGCCTAGTCTTGCTGAGGCTGGCCCTGAACTTGATCCTTCTTTCTCAACCTCTCCAATCCTGGGATTATAAGCATGCACCAGCTTTAATGTGTTATCAACAAAAATAAATATGTTACTATATCATACATTTAAAATTATGTTGAGTATTGTATTTTATGTACTTTTTGGTAGTTATATATATTTTCTTGAGCCTATTTAAAAACATTTTGAAAAGAGGTCATAAAACTGCCAAAGAGGTCCAAAATACTTGCTTTAAGACCCCTTCCCCCCTTTGCCCAGTCTCCTCTGTTTATATCTGAGCCAGTCAAATCAGGTCTGGTGAGTGACAGAGAAAAGCCCAGAGCCCCAGGGTACTGCTGTAGGTGGTTCCCACCTTTATGGGTATCTGCAGAAGAACAAAGTACCCTTGATAAGAATGGCATTGAAAACTTCTTTAAAACAATGTTTTTTAATTGCAGAAATCAGAAATGATAAAAATTTCCTGAGACAAATCTTAGCCAGAGAATTTGTCTTCAAATTCAGATACACTTTTTCACTTTTATTTCAAAATATGGACATCACCAAGTTAAGTGCATATTGTCATTTAAAAAAATAACACAGAGGCAGAATGATGTGGATTATATATTGACATAGTCGCTCAGAATACATTGTTAGTTATTTTCTGTATTCCTAGCAGCAAGTTTATATCTTGAATATTTAAGGAGATCTGAAATAAGATGTTTTATTTGTGAACAAATTTGAGCAATGCGTATTTGAATGTCAGGCCAATCTTGGTCGGAATGAGTGTGGATCATTTGAATTTGGAACTTCATATATTACCTGAAATGAGATGCATTATTTGTACACATTATATGCACAAGTCCTGCTAGTGGAGAAAAGAAAAAGCACTTCATTTAAAGTCATCAGTGTCTCTTAGGAAGTTTTAAGTGGCTGGTCCTACATCCTGGTTGTGAATAGAAAGATGTGAGAAATTCAAATCATTTCTCTCTTGATGGTTCAACTGGAGGCAAACTTCCTTAAAGCAATTGATCCTGACACCTTAGGGTTTTTAAACTTCATAATTAATGGAACTATAAAGGAAAAGGATGATTTCTCAACTATGCTCCCTTTTTTGTGTGTGTGGTACTAGGAATTGAACCCAGGGCATTCTACCTCCAAGCTATACCCCCATCCTTATTTTATTTTTATTTTGAAACAGGGTCACTCTAGATTGATGAGAGTCTTACTACTTGCTGAAGCTGTCCTCGAACCTGTGATCCTCCTGTCTCGGCTTCCCAAGTACTGGGATTATAGGCATATGCCACCATGCCTGGCTTTTCTGTCATCTTTAACAACTTATCAGATGTGATATGCATGCTGATACCTTTGTTATTTTGGGGATTTCATTTTTTTTTTTTTTTTTTTTTTTTTTTTTTGCAGTACTGGGGATTGAACTCAGGGGCATTCTATTTCCAAGCTATACCTTCAGTCCTATTTTTTATTCTTTGTTTTGAAACAGGGTCTCACTAAGTTGTGGAGTGCCTCACTAAGTAGCTGAGGCTGGCTGTGAATCTGGATCCTCCTGTCTCAGCCTCCCAAGTACTGGGATTACAAGCATGAGCCACCACGCCCGGCTCATTTTTTAGTTTTAACTCTTCATTTTGAAGTGATTTCAGATTAATAAAAAGGTTACAAGTATAGTATAAATGGTTTTAGTTTGCCCTCATCCAGACTCCTGAAGTATTACTATTTCTTATAACTATAATATAGTGACCAAGATGGGAAAATTAACATTGCTATCTTTTGTTTAAATTATAGATCTTATTTAAATTTTACCATTTACCCCTGTAATGTCCTTTTTCTAGTCCCGGATACCATCTAAAGTTGTAAGTTGTACTTAGTTGTCATCTTCATCTATTTTCCTCTAATCTGAAACATTTCCTTTCCTTTGTCTTTTGTGATATTAAATCCTTAAGTAGTTTTGGCCAGTTGTTTCATAAAAGGTTTTTCGGTCTGGGTATGTTTGATGTTTCCTTGTGATTCTTTTCAGGTTATGCACTTTAAAAAATGTATTAATTAGCCGGGTGTGGTGGCTCACGCTTGTAATCCCAGCATTCGGGAGGCTGAGACCGGAGGATCCGGGTTCGCGGCCAGCCTCAGCTACCTAGTGAGGCACTCCGCAACTTAGTGAGACTCGGTTTCAAAATAAAGAATAAAAAAATAGGGCTGGGGGTATAGCTCGGAGGTAGAATGCCCCTGAGTTCAATCCCCAGTACC
>PVLC010043964.1:0-12330 GCA_004027655.1 Graphiurus murinus
AAGGAATTTTTTCTGCATAATTTGTAATGGTTATTTGATTTTTTTTCCTTATTTCTTTCAGTGCGATATATTAGATTAATTGATTTTGGTCATTAAACCAATTTGCATCCCTAGGATTAATCCTGCTTGGTCATGATGTTTAGTTCTTTTAACACATTGCTGAATTTGGTTTGTTGCTGAATTGTTTATGAATATATTGTTCTGTGGTTTTCTGTTCTTGTGATGTGTTTGTCTGGCTTTGATAAAAGTGATACTGGCCTCATAGAATGAATTGGGGAATAATCTCCTGTATCATCAAAGAGCTTTTAAAATATTAATATTATTTCTTCCTTAAATATTTGATAGAACCAATCTGAGTCTGGGACATACTTTGTGGGAAGATTTAAAATAATTCTATTTAGTCACTTGCTTAAAGTCTATTCAGTATTTCTATTTCTTTTTTAATCAGTTTCAGTAATTTGTGTTCTTTGGAAGCCTGCTCACCTTAAGTCGTTTAATTTGTTGGCATATAATTGTCCTCATGTTCCTTTGTAATCCTTCTGATCTCTGTGCCATCACTAGCCCTGTCTCCTCTTTCATTCATTTTGGCAGCATGAGTCCGCACTCTCATCTCGGTCACTCTAGCTCAAGGCTTGTTAAGGTTGTTGATGATAAAGACAACTTTTGTTTTAAAATTGTGTCTATTTTCTATTTCATCTACTTTATTCTATTATTTATTATTTACTTCCTCTTGAGTGCTTTCTAAATAAAGTCCAGAAATTCAAACAAAATTAGATGAAGAATTTAATTCTGAAGGTTTATTTCAGGACACAGGAGGTTGTTGGCCTGAACAAGAAGTTGGAAATTGAGGAATGATCTTAAGTATGGCAGTGTGTATGACTTTGACCCAAATACCTTTCAAATTTTCATTTCAATGGCTAAAAAATTTTTAAAAAAGGTATGTGGTATCAATAGCTTCCTTTGCCAGACAAGGACGGGCTTATTTCCAGACACTTGAATTCCCTGAAGAGTCTTCAAGTTGAATTTATATTGCATCATTTTCTATGTCCTGATCATGAAGGTCGGCCTTGTGAGGGTCTGCATCATTGGTGCTGTCTATCGTATTGGTGGAAGGGTAGCTTCTGAATCTGTGTTTTGAACGTCTAAGGAAACAATCTGAGCAGAAGTGTTTTACCTCAATGTTTGACTCTCTTCTAGTTTCTGCCTATGATGAAGTCTCTAATGTTTCATTCTCTCTTCTCTATTTACAAAAGCACTTCTAGCTTTAGGAAGTTAGCCCAATTAATATAGCTTACTATGGTGCAACTTCATCTTCCAGAATAACAAAAAACTTAGCCATAATACCTTTTGTATTTGTTTGTATTTAACCCACATCACAAAGGTGGCTATAAAGTCTTGAGTGGAAGTATATCGCTTTTACCTATGGCCAAAAGTCGTACTGAGAAAACCAAATCATGGATAAATATACCTCCTTGTCAGATTGCACTGAACAAGCTTTTACTCTTTCAAAAACCCAATTCCCTCTGATGTTTCAAGCAACACTTTCAAGACTTGTCCTCAAGAAAACCAGTGAACTTCTGCTTAGTAAAATCATTTCTATTTTGAGCTCATTTCTTCATGAAATCATTTGAAAATGAGGCAAGGAAAGCTCTGGTGCTGATGAAATTGAGGACTTACTTCTAAGATGATGACAAAACTTTCAAGTTGGTTGGCAGAATCTCCATCCGAAACGCATACCAATGAGGACAGCAATGAGTCATGATGACATACGGAGCCTCTTTGTTCATCAAAGCACCAAACCAGATGTGTTACCAAGTCCTGCAAGGACTCCATCTGTGCACAGAATAGCAAGATTATCCTCATGGGGAAGTTTTCTTGGCAAAGAAACTTGTCACCATTTTGAAGGCAACGAAGGCCTTTGAAGTTTCAAAGCAGGGCTCAGGAAAGAGGAATTCTTCTTTGATGTATAGGCTTACACCTAGCAGTTTAAAGTCAATTGCGACCGCAATGGTTTCATCCAGTTGCATGTTGAAAGGAATGATGGGTAACTGCCAATTCTTTCACAAACAGGCTTAAAAATATGCCAAGAATTGGGGGTGTATTATATCACTGAAAAAAGATACTGCTCCAGAATTCCTTCTTTGTCTCAAGTCATACACTAATAAATTGTTTTCAAGACACACAGATTAATCAAGGCTTCTCCAGTTGTGTTAGGTAATGTGATAAGCAACCTTATCTGATGCCTTAAGACAGGGTTTAGTGTTTAGGAAAAATTTAAGATTTGCTAGAATACCAAGTCTTTGTTTTTTAAAATAATTTCTGTCCAATATATTTTTAGCATGTATGCTCTTTCTTTAGTATTGTTAACTCTAACAAATTTGGTTATGAAAACCAAACCAAAGGCCATATTATTGTTTTACTTTCTTTTCTTGAATATTTTCCAATTTATACCAAACATCACATAAAGATAGAAAGGTGTCCATTAAACTGTGTCAGGGCAGGTTCAATAGGAAATCATGAGTGTTCATTTTCTGGTTTAAGATCCAAGGCATGCACAATAGTATTCATGCCATCCCACATTTATTTATAATAAAACTATCTCAATTTGTGAATCGACATTAGAATGTATTTTTAACAAATAGAATTTTGAAGTAGGAATAACATTGAAGTAAGACAATTGTTTGAAGGTTGTGTGTGTGTGTGTGTGTGTGTGTGTGTGTGTGTGTGTGTGTGTGTGAATTCACAGAATCCTTGGAAGCCATCTATAAGGTGCTATGTCAAGAACCTCCGGCTGAGTTCTTTAAAATCCACCTCAGGAATAAGTCAAACCATGCTTTTAAATTGGTTCTGCTTCCATGGAATAATGATGCCTCCAATTTATAGCAGGGATCACTATAACAAATAGCCTCATAAAGCTTGTTGCTGTAATAACTATATGGATATTATAAAAGATGTTTTCACTATATTACACATTCTCTCTCTTTTCCTCCCTCTTTCCTTCTCTTTCTCAGAGCCACAGGGAAATCTTATTTTTATCATATGGATACCTTAAAACACAAAGTGAATCATGTTTCCTTCCACAGTGGTTGCTGAAAGATTTAGAACCATATTTGTAGCCCACCAAAAATATTGAGTCAATATTTTTGAAATCTTGATCTAAGTCAGTTCAAACTGCTATTTTAAAACTGCCAGCTGTTTTCTGATTCATTTCCAAGTAAGACTGATTTTTTTTTACATTAGGAGAAATATTTTCATTTATCTTTTGCAAAGGTAAAGCAAAAACTCTTACTTCATAAGGGAGAAGTTCGGACAATATGGGGGATACATTTTTCTGAATACTAAAGTGAATTTTTGCCCTTTTCCAAGGGACTCACATCTATGCAGATTATTATGGTATTATCTGGAAGGAGGGCCTAAAACTGAGAAGAGGAGAAAATGATTTTCTTTGTTTTTTATTGGGCCTCAGTGAAAGCTGGGGTCCTGGATTTCCAACAGGGAAATCAGAGTAAAAAAATTCTCTTGTGGGAGGTAAGCTAGAGGCTACCACATGACTGAATCTGGGGAGAAGGAGAGATGGCTCGTGAGCTAGAAACCAGGTTTGGCCTACAAACTTATAGGCAATGACCTTTTATATCCAGAATGGGCACAGTAGCAATGATTAGATGGACTCTTGTTCTGAGATGGCCAGAAGTGACCTTTCCAAAGTAAGATGTAAGCTAGGAGGTAAGTGACCACCAATTGTGGCGAATGGAGGCTTTCTGAAACAAAAGTCTTTAGATAAATGAGGAGAGATCCAGTAAAATAGTGGAAGGGGATTGAGGAGGGGGTTGAGTGGGCAGAAGACCTGATGAAGCAAAGAGTTCAAATACTATGTACATATACAAAATTATCAACACCAATCTCAATAACATACAAGGATGGAGAAAGAGTGGGATGAGATCCAGGGCTCACCAAGTGCTGTGTACATGCATGTTTTTATGACTCTGAATCTCATTATGATGTATAATATAATGCATCAATAAAAGTATATTTTTACAAAAAAGGAATGTGGAGAAAGACTGGATTGCCTGTGGTCACATGGAATAGGTATTGAACTCTTGCTTTGGATATTAAAGGAAGCAGTAATACATGAGGGCTGAAGTAACTAGGATGTCTAGGTTGCAAGAATATATACCTTTATGACAAGCACTTAATTTATATTATGTTCCATCTTATTTTTCTCATCCTTACTTTTTCCTTATCATTCCTATACATTTAGCTGTAGTCTTATTCACGGTAAAGCAGAAGGAGCCGCTGATTTGGCCTAGAACTCATGTTAACCAGAGAGTAAACAACATTCATTGGTTTTTTTTGGTGGAATGAACACGAAAATGCCCTTATCAGTGGAAGGACTCCTTATTGCCAAACAGTCAGCAACCCTGGGAAAATGGCCACATAGCACCTGGAGACCTGAGGTCAGTGGAGCCCTTGCTGCTAGGGGCGACTGGGTGAATGCAGGTTTCCTGATGGGAATGAGAGTAGGGCCATTTCCAGCCAGCTCACCATCAGGTGATCTAAGATAAGCTCTTGAAGTGTGTGTGTGTGTGTGTGTGTGTGTGTGTGTGATCAAAACCAGGTCCTCACACATGCTAAACATATGTTCTACCACTGAGCAACACCCTAGCTGCTAAATTAAAAAAAAAAAGTTCTACTTACTACTCCATAACATCTCTGGAAATTATTTTAAATTGCTTCTAGAAAAAAAGTAGGATACAAGTAGCTAATTAAAAACAAAATAATAAGGCTGGGCATGGTGGTACACTACTGTAATCCCAGTACTTGGGAGGATGAGGCAGCTGAGACAGGAGGATTGCAGGTTTTAAGGCCAGCCTCAGCAACTTAGCAAGACTCTATTTTGAAGAAGAAGAGAAAGAAGAAGAAGAAGAAGAAGAAGAGGAGGAGGAGGAGGAGGAGGAGGAGGAGGAGGAGGAAGGGCTTAGGAATGTAACTCAGAGGTATAATGCCCCTAGGATCAATCCCCAGTAAAAAATAAATAATTAGATACACAAATAAATAAATGTAACTGCATAGTGATACTGACAATGTCCTCCTCCCAAATTATACTACCAAAAGAATATTTTCTTCAAAGTTGAACTCTTTAAAGAATGGGTACAATGATATTCCATAATTCAAAACATGCTTGACTTCTCTTTGGAAACCACATTTAAAGCCATTTACCAAACCTAGAAAAAAATTTCATTACTTTGTGGCACAACTGGGCATTCTCTCTCAGTCTGTCCACTCATCTTTCTTCCTTCTCGTTTTCCTGTTGCATTCCCTCCCCTCTTCTAGTCTTCTACACAAGCAACAGTAATATCCCCAGAGAGGTCATGCTGGGGCTGACACTGGTTTAGAAGGAGAGATGCTGGAAAACACAGCTATGAGGACAGACCAGTTGGGAGTTAAGGAAGCAATCTGTAACAACACAGAGAGGAAACTGGTTGGGGTAAGTTCATTTGTATGCAGTCTGCAGAGGCTATTTTATAGCTGAGTGCTATACATGTGAATCAGGGTAAATTGGAAATGCTATGGTAAGTCAAATTGCTATGAGTTTGGAAAAGCATATAGAGCATCATACAAATGCCTAGGGTAGTCATTATTACTTATTTATTTAAAAGGAAATAGCAAGTTATTTTGAACCCAATAGAACCTTGTTGTAGAGACTTGAATGTCAAAATATTCTTGATTTGACATATCTGAATAGTTATTTGTTTTTTGTTTGCCTCATAATAGTATAAGAAAATATGCTCCCCAAGCCCAAACTGGAACTAAAAACTATAGAAGAGAAAGCCAGCCGAGGGTACATCGATTAGAACTAAGTGCCCTTGAGTCAACTCTTTTCTCCCTCTACTCCTCAAGGAGTAAGAACTATTTCAATTATGAATTCAAAAATCAACATGTAAAATTTTACATACTTGTTTGCTTAGAGGGTTTAAATATTTGCAAAAAAGAGCAAACATTTTTAAAAAGTAGTAAGTAAATAATGAAATAATGTCTTTTATGATCACCTTGATCCCCTCCTTTTTGAATATGAATGAAAACACCCTTTCATCAGTCTCTTCACCTATTTTTAAATTTTTTTCCTTTTTTAAATCAAAAAACAAATACTCTGAAAAGTAGAGTGATGCATCAAGAAATAAAAGATAAAATAAAATTACCTGTAAGCAGAGTACCTGGAGTCAAATACTATTTATGGGGGGAGGGTTGTTTGGTTTGGTTTTGGGGTGTGTGTGTGTGTGTGTGTGTGTGTGTGTGTGTGTGTGTGTTTGTGTGTATAGATATGTTGGACATGGGGATACTGGGGTTTGAACCCAGGGACATTCTACCTCTGGGCTACATCCTCAACCCTACTTTATTTTATTATGAAACCAGGTCTCTCTACATTGCCGAGGTTGGCTTCAAACCTGCAAATCCTCCTGCCTCAGCCTCCCAAGAACTGGGATTATAGGTGTGTGCCACCATATATGGCTTTACTTATGTTTTGATTTACTTTATTTCACTGTTTTGTTTTTTATTATTATCATTCTTGACCCACATACTCTTTCCAGGAGAAATGAGGAGAAATGACAGCAGCCTTCCAAATACAAATATACTTGGTACAGAGTGGAAATTTTGGCAGTACAGAGGTGACAGTCAAGTGGAGACCATTTAGGAAAAGGATATAATAAGAAGACAGACTTGGAGGTCTTTAGGTGAGAAGCAGGATGGCTTCTGTCCCCAAATCAGCCTTTCTATTTGGGTTTTTGTTTTTGTTTTTATACTGGGGATTGAACCATGGGCATTGTCTTTGAGCTACACCCCCATCCTCTTTCATTCTTTGCTCTTGAACTCACCACGTTGCTGAAAGTCCTGCTACATTACTGAGGCTGTTTTCGAACCTGCAATCCTCCTATCCAAGGTTCACAAGCACTGGGACTACAGGCATGCACCACCGTGACCTGACCTGTTTAGTTTTGAACTGCTTCAGGTACGAACTTGACTGTGCTGACCGCAGCCTGGTATACCCAATGTGTGACAGGTCCACTGCTTTCTTGTACATTTTCCTATGGTTAGTTAAGGTTTTGAGGAAGAGCATAATGGGATTACATTTTTTAAAGCAAAGGTCATAGCAAAGGTACAATGGAATAAGAGAAAACATGATATGTCTTCTTCTTAGCCTACACACTGTGTTCCAATATTTCCAAGACTTCTATTAACACATGGACAGCCAGAGAAGTAACTTAGTTCTGGTTGGTATATAACTTTTCCTCAGTTATCCCCCAAAGTTATCATCTTATTGAGTTGGTGTGCATTGCCATTTATGGAGCATCCTTATTGGGCAACGAGGTTTAACCTTTCTTATGTCCACTTCTAAACATTTACCATTGGCTTAGACTCTGATCCTGGAATTACTATGTCATGGCCAGGGCAATAGGACTGGTTTTTCTTCTTTCATAATACAGTCTCAGCTCATGTGGAATTTAGGTTATAAAGTTAATATGAGAGTTCTGGTGAGAGATATTGATGTGATTTAGGCTGTCAACTGCAGGAATAGTAAAGAAAGCAATTGGATTCTTGATTTTTAACAGTAATTCCCAATGGAGTGAATGTAGAAAATGAAGGAGAGAAATTAGGGATGGCATGAACAATTGGAATAGTGGGGGTGCCATTTTCTGAAGGGAGAAGGTTCTGGAGAAAGAAATTTGGAGGGTTTGGATATGTTAAATTTGAATTTATTTTAAGCACTATTGTAGTTAGATATAAAATGTCCCCTAAAGAGCTCACTTAGTGTTTGGAGCTGATGTAATTGAGTTATGAGGGCTGTAATCCCAGAGGTGGATACATCCATTGTAATGGATCTACCTGAGTGGTACATGGTAGGCCTGTAGGGTGTGACTGGAGGAGGGTTCATGGGGGAGCAACCTTAGGGATCATATAAAGGTTTCCTCCTCCCCCTAATGGCTCTCTCTTGCTTCCTGCCTCCATGATGTGAACACAGCCCATGTGCTCTCCTGCCACTATGGTCTGAGATCTGAGGTCCCCCAGCTTCACGTGGACGTAGCCAAAACCATAAGAAAATAAATCTTCTTTCCTCCAAGTTATGTGGTCAGATATTTAGAATATAGTTGCAAGAATGCTATGCATACAAACACCAAGCCAAAGATGTACAATGTACAAATCTTGGATTTTAAGGGAGCGGCAGTAGGTAGAGTCATAACTTGGGACCACTGAGGGCAGAGTTGTGTGCTATAGTTTAGTGCTTAAGAGCTGGTACTCTGGAACCAGAATGCCCAGGTTTAAGTCTTTCATCCACCCCTTACTTGCTGTGACTCTGGGCTAATTATTTAACTTATTGCTCCTTTTTCTCTTCTAAAATGGGGATGATAACCGAAACTATCTTGCTGGGCACAGATCACCTATAATCCCAGTACTTGGGAGGTTGAGATAGAAGGATCACAGGTTTGAGCCCAGTGTGTGGTAACTTAGCAAGTTCCCATTTCAAAATAAGAATATAAAAGAGGGATAAGAGTGTAGCTCAGTGGTAAAACTACCCTGTGTTCAATCCCCAGTACCACATGCATACACAAAATAGAAACTATCTCAGAGTACAGTTGTGAAGATTGGTTAGTATATGTAATATACTTAGAGGCACAAAGTATCCACTATCAGTCCTATTATTATTATATGTGTCCCGTTGGTATTTACAATAATAGTGTTAAATGAGATCATGTGAGCCTAACAAGAAATGATGTTCCAAGACTGAGACCTGAGATACTCCAATCTTTAGATTGAAGGAAAAGGAAAGAGACCAGGGGAAGAGATGAGACTGAAAAGTGGATGAGAAGAAGAGAAAGTAATGTCCCCAAAAGTCAACTTAAACTGTTCTAGAAGAAAGCAGAGATAAATGTACAAAGTGCTGTTGACAAATTTACTACAATGAAGCCTGAGACTCACCCACTGAGTTTGGCAACACAGAGATCTTAGAGGACCTCTATCAGATCTATTCTGATGGGAAAGGACAGAACACTAACGAGGCTGCATGCAAATGATAATGTTATGGAATTGTTAGCTTTTTCATTAGAATTATACTCTTCCTGGCAAGATACCCCCACTATGATAGCTCTTTAGAGACCAAGACTTTCTGACAGAACAGATAATCCACAACTTTTATCTTAAGTTCACTAAGGGACCTGCACTTATTGGGTGGAATGGCAAGTAACACTATTTTAGTAGCTATGTGTCTCATTTTAATTTTTTTGCAGAGGGCATACAGTCAAATTTGCATAAGTTAAATGATGCAGTAGTACCATCTTAGCACAAGCCAAAGGCAATGTCAGACACCAGGAACTGTTCAGGGTGGTTTCCTCAAAATGGAGCTTGGAGAGGTGCACATACTTTTAGTTTTGTAGAAATTGCATTGCATTTATCTTTTGCCCTGCTTTCTGCAGACAGTGTTAAGTATTGAGCATTTCTCCATGTTATTACAATTTTTCAGAAACATCATTTTGAATAACTGTTTAATAATTCAGCCTGTGACTATCCCATAATTCATTGAACTATTCTTTTATGCATTGATGGTGTTTACACTTTTCATTGTTAGAAACAATACCATAATGATTTATCTTTGTCCTTGTCTCTGATTATTTCCTGGGAGGGTGGTTCTCAAAAGTGGGATAATGTATGAATATTTTAATGGCTCTTGATGTATGCTGTTAAATAGCTTTCCTAAAATATTATATGAGTATAAATCTGCTGAGAGAGGGTGTGTGTGTGTTTATCTTGTCATGCCCTGGCTAGTACTGAGCACACTTTTTAAAGTTGCTGCTTTTTTTATTTTAGTGAAAAATACGTTAACTGCTATTTTAAATGTTAGCATTTTATTTGTTTTCTTGGGGGGTTATTATCTATGGTTTTATAGTTGTTTGTTTTTATTGTCTTTAGTTATATATGATCTTGATATAAATATGACATTTCTACCTCTGCTCCCACCTCCATTGCCATACATTCCTTAGTCCTCAAAGAAAAATGAATAAAAAGGTTGGCACAAGAAAGGGTAGAGAAATCACAGTTCTGAGTCTGAGAGAAGGCTCACCATTGACCGCTGTCAATCCTGACTCACTGGGGATTTGGTATCCCCTGCAGCAGATTTCTGAGAATCTACCAGGATGAGAGCTAGGAGATAGATGAAAGAGTAGAGAATCAGTTTCCACAGAAGTTCTTCACTGGGCAAATTCTTGCCAAAGATATACAAAAGCTGACCCACAGGTTGGAGAATTGAAATTAGTACAACTAGAAGCAAGCAGCAAGCAACATGAAATAACATCCGAAAGATGCCACTTCTTAAACTCTTCTATACTGAGCTGTGCTCCACTCAATGAAAAGGCTAGTTTTCCCAGAAGCAGAGCTTTCTCAGGTGTATAGAGATGCAGAGATACTGATGAAAATAATTGCACTATAAGCAAAATTGCCGAAACATTTGTGACTTAGAACATGGAGTAGTTAAAATTTGTCTAATACAAGAATTATGGCAATTGGTATATTATATACTGCCATAAGAATAATAGAATTACTAAAAATTTAATAGAAATATTATATATTCTCCAGAAAATTGCCATTGTTTTTACAAGATATTGAGATTTTCCAACCAAAACCATTTTATCTATTCCAAAATTGAAAAGACTATGAACTTCTGATATCATAAGGAGTATGTCCAGACTGAAATTACATACAGATACAATAAATGTCTTCCTGAAATTGTGTGCAATCTCAAGTGTAACAAATTTAATAGAGTGGGGAAATTTATTGTATAAAAACAATTAAAATGAAAAATGTAGTAGCATTTTGCAAAACAAAGAATTATTTCATAAGCAAAGAATCTCCACCAAATGTATTTGCAAAGTATGTGACCTTGCTCAAGTTGCTTACCATTTTGGGAATGTGCTTCCCCATCTGTAAAATGGCATATATCCACATCATTTTAGATATATCTCTATGGCTCTTCCAACTCTAGTAATTACATGATGTGTAGACATATAGGCAGAAATTGGCCTTATTAAAATTCTATTCTGTAAAAGGTGCTACTTATTCTTAAATAAGCCAGGGATGGTAAATGCATTCAGTTTTGACATTCCTCTACAATGATTTTTTTATACTTAGAACTTTATGACAGTAATAACATGCATTAATTTCTAGTAGGTGGACTTAAAACTATGACATTTCTTTTTGAGGAATTCAATGTTGATGAGAAAAATTCCTATTGTTTCTTCCATCACATTTGACAAAATGCCTGACAACTAATGTTATTGCTTCTTGAAAATTATTGGATGATGAATGGCTTCTCATTAAGTGTACACTGTCCCAGTGATATAAATGGGTTTAGTGTCTGGCTTTTGTATTTTTCTTCTATTCTATAGTTTTGAAAAGAGACTAGGAACAAGTCTTCCTATTGTCTACATTTTTTAATTTGAAAATTTTTTGTTGTGGAATCTGTATTAGCTAGACTCTTTAGTTGGAAGTGTCTAAACTACAATACAAATGCTTTAACACACAGACACACACACACACACAAGTTCACCTAAGAACATTGCAGAAAGGACAGAGGACAGGTTTGAGTGGGACTGGCCATACAGAATGGCTGGAATTCTTAGAGGATCTGTCTTTCAACAATTCTTTCTGTAAATCAGCTTTATCCTTGACAGTGCTTCCATATGGCCTCCACTTTCTCTGGAAATGTATCCTCATAGTTCTTGGCAAGAGAAGGAAAAAATCCACAAGGAGAACTCTGATTAGACTGGCTTAAATGACTCGCCCATTCCTGACCCACCACTGCCACCAGGTGCATGGGGTAGGACAACTTTCTTAGCTGCGGGGTGAGGGAGCATAGTAAGTAAGGGCAATTCTTCAAAGGAAGGGGAGCAATGTTATTGTTGAAAAAGGGAGGTCAGGGATTTGGGGAGATAAAACAGCAGATGTTCACATGAGAATCATGGTTGTTTCATCTGGATGATGATGATGCTTTGTGGACAGAGGACTTTACAACTTACAAAACACTTTCACACAAGTCATGTCTGTTCTCATAGATACTCTATAGAAGTTGTTTATTGTTCCCATTTTAAAGTTGGAGAAACAAACTCAAAGTCCTGCAGCTAGCATGTTCTGTAGTGGTAATTAAGCACTTAATTAAGATTAAGGATAATTAACAAGAATACTTCCAACCTTCAAGTGGGATTTTCTTATTGTCATCCTGTAAACAAATGTACTTCCAGGAAATGTTTTACCTTTTTTGTAAATTTTTTTCTGTAATAAACAATG
>PVLC010043965.1:0-12318 GCA_004027655.1 Graphiurus murinus
CAAAACTAGCATATTCAGAAAATATAGAGATTGGAGAATGGGGAGATAAAAAAGGAATGTTATACACAGAACCTCAGCTTTATCTCTAGTGTTTTGTTTTTTTTAAAAAAAGCATGAAAAAAACATTAAGCATGAAAACTTTGGGTGTAGAAACATCAATATTTACATTAATATTTTTATATTTGCCTTTGGTGTTTAAAATTTTATAACAAAACAAAGGTTTCAAGAACTGACCCAATCTGTAAACCTGGATTGTACTTGTCAAAGGAATAAACTTCTTAAAAAAAAAAGTGAAGTGGGTATATACAAAAAATAAAACCTTGAGAGTATTTGATGTGGAAGCTTCTCTCTCCAGTGCTTATATAAATTTCATTGACTTTGGTAGAGAAGAATTGTATGGATATGAAGTATGTAAATTACTTTGATGATAACATGACTAGGAGGATTAAAGAAAACAGCTAGAAAATTGCCTTGAAATCAGTAGGCACTATACCATATAAACTAGTCTATTTATTACAAAAGTCCAGTATTGTCTTGATGTTATGTATTGAATATATATAAAAATTATTACCTTTTCTTTTGTCAAACAGAATTTCATTTTTTCTTTTTTCTTGATCTGTCATAATAGGACTCTGTTTGCAAAATTTCATGCATTTTTTAATCATTTGCAAGTATCTAACGCTGAAACTCTTAAGAATAGTAAATGTTGCTGTGCTTTACACAGAGATATTTATGCCAGGAATGACAGTAAAAATATCTAAAAATATCAAGTGCTTACAATATGCCAGCAATGGGGGAGAGCTTTAAATATAAAGCCTCATATAATTCTTATTATAACCCTGTTATGTAGATTCATTGTTATTCCTGTTTTGCAGGTGGAAAACAACTCATTTTCAGTGACTTGTCCAGAACATAAAGGTAGGACCTGGGACTGTGGGGTGTAGCTCAGTGGTAGAGCACTTACTCAACATGTTTGTGAACCCAGTGTCAATCCCCAGAACTGAAAAAATAACAAGGAAGGAAAGGAGGGAGGGAGGGAGGGACATGAAGTAAGACATAGAACATAAGGAGTGAGGGATGAAAAGAGGGAGGGAGGGAGGGAGGGAGGGAGGGAGGAAGGAAGGAAGGAAGGAAGGAAGGAAGGAAGGAAGGAAGACATGGAACATAGGGTAGCTAAGCTTTAGTCTCTCTACAGTGCACTGCCCCATAAAGGGGGGGGGGGATTAAAAAAAAAGAAAAAGAAAAATTCTAAGTCAAATCCATTGTACAAAGCAAAGCATCAAAATTTATTTCAATATTTCTCAAAATAAATTGCCATTACTAGGTTTTAGAAATCTTTTTGAGTCATAAACATGCCATTATAAAACACTTTATTGGAATAAGATTTTAACCTGTTTGCCCTGACCCACTTTCACAGATCCCACTGCACATTTAGAATGTTCACGTGCTAAATGATGCTATCAGAGTGCTAGGACATTTTAGTATACTCCTGATTGTCATGCACTAAGAAGAACATAAAACAAGGAGATTCACTTTAAGAAAACACTTCTTCTAGGGACTGGCATTGCACCTCAGGAGTCGACTGCTCACCAAGCATGCACAAAGCCCAGAGTTTGATCCCCAGTACTACAAAAAGAAAAGAAGGGAAGGGAAGGGGAAGAATTCTAAGGTCCTCCTACATGGCTGCTGGTACTGGCTCAGGGAGTACCTGGCCAGTGACTGACCTTGTCTTATTCTTTGCCAAACTTGAAAAGCGCTAACAGCTTAGTAAGAAGTCCTTATGCTAGTGTCAGGCTGACCCAGCACAATTCCATGGCTTTTGTCAGGTTAGTCTTGAGCTTTAACTGCTGTCGTTGCCTCTTATGTGAGTAATGACCCTGCAAGCCACCTAAACAAATGGTGTACTGTCTAGTCCACTGGGTTGCGGTGCTCACAACCCTAAAATAGACTTACAGCAACATTTATCCCCTTACATGAGGGATTCAGGTCAGATGCAGATATATTGGTTACATAGGTAACCAGGTATGGCCTTCCCTGGGCCATGCTATGCCCCTTGGGCCAGCTCCATGTATCTACTCATCCAGGGAATAAAAACAAACAGCTATGCCTAACAGAGCTGGAGGATGATGTGGAGGCTGATATGGTGGAGGATAATGTTCAAGAATGAACAAAGACCCGCTGGGTGTAGTTGTACCCACCTTTCATTCTAGTACTTGGGAGGCTGAGACAGGAGGATTGCAGGTTTGCAGCCAGCCTCAGCAATTTAACAAGACCCTGTTTCAAAATAAGAAAATAAATAAGAATAAAAATAAAAAAGGATTAGGGTTATAGCTTGTAGGTAGAACATTCCTAGGTTCAAACCCCAGTATGAAAAAAAAAAAAAATAGAGAAAGACCAATCACACCACTCATTTAAAGCTTCTGCTGAGATGTCCATAGTCTATTGATCAACACATGTCACAGGGCCATGGCCAAAGTCAATGGGACAGAGAATTACATTCCACCTACAGGTAAAGTACTGCAAAACTGGTGGCAAAGAGAAAATGTAAAATCCTTTAGTGAGAAGGCAATAATTGGAAACAAAATGGCTCAATTTACCACAATGGAAAAAAATATATAAAGAAAAGAAGAAATGGAAAATATATGTGTGTGTGCTCACATATAAATTTAAGAATATTGAAGAAATACATTTTACCCTGGGAAATAATTTTCTAAAATTATAGACATTAAAATGATAATAAGCCAGGCATAGTGACACATGCCTGTAATCTCAGTACTTGGGAGTAGGAGGATCGCAGGTTCAAGGCCAGCCTCAACAATTTAGCAAAACCCTCAGAAACTTAGCAAGACCTTATTTCAAAATATAAAAAAAATAGAAAAGAAATGGGCTGGGGTGTGGCTCAGAGGTACAATGCCCCCAGGTTCTATCCCCAGTACTCCCCTCACCCAAGTTATAAAAATACACAGGGAGAAATTTCAATGTTTCCAGGTGGAGGGGTCTCATCTTCTCTCAGCCACCACGCTCACTCCCCCTGGGACAGGAGGGACGTTAACTGTGTTTAGGAGCATGTGGGAAGTCATAACTCAGGTCCTTTGGATTCTTTCTTAAGCAGCCCCACCTAGCAGAAGAGTAGGTTCTAGTCTAGTTGGTTCAGTGACTAATGTAGCTTTCATTCACAATTGAATAAAGATACAGAAGTCTATTTCTCAGTTGGTTCCTCCCTTAGGCAAAGAAGAAAAGTGTCTTTATTGATTCCTTCTCAAAACTCTAGCAATAATAATGATAATGGCAACTAGTATTTATTAAATAACTTACAGCTTAAATACAGGATCCCATTTAATTACCACAACAGGCCTGGAAATTAAGTCCATTTTATAGTTGAAGAAACTAAGTCTCAGAAGAGCTATATCATCCTTTCAAGGTAACATAGCTAATACGTTGGTAGACCTAAGCCTCAATGCCAGGTTTAGTGGAAGCCAAAATGTTAGATCTCTGTCCTGGCCCACACTACCTCTGTAGTAGGGGAGGAAAGATGAGGTAGAGTGTTCCAGATGTCAGGCATTTTTATTGTCGTGGTTACTTTCTCTCTCAGAAAATTGTATTGTTTATTAGTATATCTCTTTCAGTAATTAACATAGGACAACTAATTAGTGTTTGGGATTTGTATATATCTTCGATTAGTAAAATATACTAATTCATTAGTATATCTATGAAGACAATGGTAAAATAGGTAATAGCAAAATAAAAAATAATCCAAAGAAGTTGTCATTAACCTTTACAAATATACCTCCATTCTGATATGTGTAGTCTAAGAATATATGTGTGTGTGTGTATATATATATATAGATAAAATTGCATATATATTGGAAAGCATTGAAATAATACATTTTTAAAATGGAAAAATAGCAGTTTTCTAAAATTACATCAGCATCATAATGATACATAAGGAGAAATGTCACTGTTTCCACATGATGGTGTTTCGGTTTCTCTCAGCCCCCTTGTTATCTCCTCCGGGGAGGGATCTCCTATACAGAGAGGAATAACTACTTCTCTGTGGACATTCATTCAAGAAGAGCCACCTGGACCTTGTAAAGTTTTCTACATTCAGCTATTTGCTTTAGTGATAATTGGAGGTGTGACTTCTATCTCTGTAACTATCTTGGTTTTAGCCAGTTAAGAAAATTTTCATCAGTGACGGCTGATGCGATTTTTGTTATTTATCTGATATTTATGTACCATTTTAGGCTTCCTCATTTTAATCTTGATGATAATATGATATCATGTCTCTTATTATTTTGAACCAGGAGATTAGTAGAACGCATTCCTGGAGATTTCCCATCCACCGAGTGCTATTATCTCAAGATCTTGATATAAGGAAACACCACAAACCTCAATTCCTTCCTGCCCTTTTCTCTGTGTCACTTGTCAAACGGTTATTGGAAATGAGCCTCTGACCTTTTTTCTCCCTCACAATTTCTAATAAAGATGCTGCCACACGGCCGTATCCTAGTAACTAGGTTTTATACCAAGAAGCACGATTAAGAAAGAGTCCAAGATAGGGCTGATTTCGACCCTCAGCAAAGGTAATTTGCTAGTCCTACTCTCTTCCTCCATTTCTTTAATTTAGATGAATAACTGATCTAAGCTTAATGTTCTTTCTGATAAAAAAAAATACTGTCCTATAGGCCCAAATTAGCATACTTGCTTTTGATTACCTTGCAGAGCTCTATTTGCTCTCTTTTTTTTAAAGCTTAATAATTCATATAAGGCTCCAGAGGAGTAAAAATCACTAGTGTGGCTGAAAAATCCCAACTCTCCTGCTGAGGTTAAACGGCAGGCTTCAAAGAATTGTTTTAAATAAATATTCAAGAGCAATGCTGCATCTTGCCTCTGAACTGCTGCCTAAGCAGCTCCTCAGTGGTCTGAATTTGCAGAGACATAAAAAGCCAGTGGTCACACACGCAGGTACTGGAGACCAGGAAGTTCCCATATCCTAAATGAAGTGCAGAGTCTGGAGCTGCCCTGCGGCCAGGCTTTATGAGACTGGGAATCCTCACCTTCCCATGCAGTACCTAGCTTTTGCACTCCTAACCTGAGGGCATGACATCAGACGAGGGAACAAACTATTCTTCTCAAGTAGAACCCAAGTGCGAGGAGAAAAGAGAGGACATCATACCAGTGCGCTAGAGAAGGGTCCTCTGCCCTTGGAGACAGTGTCCGCTGGGCAGAATAGGAGAGGCATGGAGAACAGATATGGGTAAACTTGCTGCTGTGTTCTGAGGCGACGCTTTGCTTACCAGGTCACAGAGGAAGACAGGCACCACTGAGCCTACCATTACTTCCTCCCTGCCTGAGCTTGGCACTCCTCTGTTACCTGAAGTCATGAAAGCATATTCAGGTAGAATTCCAGTAGTGTTAGACTGTGAATACAGACATGGGTTTCCTAAGGCCATTTCTTTCCTCTGTTAGTGGACTAATTTGAGAAGCTTTAATGAGGGTGACTCACTGCAGCAGTCCCAGCAGACACACAGTTGGATTCTCTTATCATGGAACTCACACTCCTCCAGAACATCAGAACATTTTTTTTTTTGTCATACTGGGGATTGAACCCATGGGCATTCTACCTCTGAGCCATACCCCCAGCTGAATTTTATATTCTTTATTTTGAAACAGGGTCTCACTAAATTGCAGAGGGCCTCACTAAGTAGCTGAGGCTGACCGTGACCCTGCGATCCTCCTGTCTCAACCTCCCAAGTTCTGGGATTACAAGTGTGCACCACCACGCCCAGCTTCCTCCAGAACATTCTTTACTGTGATACACCTAATGTTAATGTCTCAGAAATGTTGCATGTTCCTTCTAGAGGTATACAGTTGGTCTTCTGTATCTACAGGGTCTGCCTTAACCTATTCAACCCGCTACAGATTGAAATATTTTCTAATTGCATCTGTACTGAATATGTACAGGTGTTTTTCTCTTGCTATGTTCCCTAAACAATACAACATAACAACTGTTAACAGCATTTACATTGTATGAGGTGTTGTAAGTAGGCTAGAGATGATTTAAGGTGAATAAGGTGATATACATAGGTCATATACAAATTCTATACCATTTTATATAAAGATCTTGGGCATTCTCCAGTTGGGTATCAGTGGGGATCCTGGAACCAAATGATGGAACAACAGTACTTTTTAACTCTCTGGCTATTTCTTTTATTGGTGAAACCACCCCAACCTACAGCAGCTTGAGACTGTGGATTGGCAGCATTTCAGCAACCTTGGGGTTCCTTTCCTACACAGTCTGGACATCTGCTTCTCTCCTTCCTGCCTTTGCTACAAAAAGGCCCCATATGTTTTGTTTTATCACAGTATGTTTGCAGCCACAGCAGATTAAACAATGCTAGTTGAGAACTATATGGTAAAATATGAAAAAACCAAGGCCAATTCGTATTGCAATGATGTCAGATCTGCATTCCACTTGTGGCCTTAGTTATTTAACGGTTTTCTTTAAGTTGACTCATATTTTAACTTCCGTAAATTAATTCCAAAGGAAGATACCATACGTGTAGCGTATCACTCACCACAAATAAGAATGTAAATGTAAAATGTGTGATCATTAAAATAGAAAACTTTTTCATCATTCCTGAAAAATCATCTTTCAAAACAGCAATGGTACACCCCACATTTTGAAAACTTCTTGTGTAGAGGTTTATGATTTAGGGATGTTTGTAGCATATATGAATTCATTTAATTTTCACAAAAATCTGTGCAATTGCAAACCATTCCCATTTCAGAGATGAGAAAGTAACCACTGACTCCAAAAATAAATAAATAAATAATTAATTAAACAGTCTTTGTACTAAAAGAGATCTTGACATTATTTTCATTTGAGACCCATATTTCCTTTCTCCTCCTCCTCCTCTTCCTTCTTCTCATTCTCCTCTTCCTCTTCCTTCTTCTTCTTTTACTTTTTACGTGCAATTTTTCCATAATCACCTGTGGTCTAAGAGTCTAAAATTTGAGACTTCAGTACTTCCAGAACAGTGCCTCTTTTAATTGATTCCATGCTCACTTACCACCAAAAATCCTCCACATTTTCATTGCACTCAAGCTGTGCCAAAATTAGTATATTTGAAATAATTGATAATGTATTAAACCCTGAAAAACTTTATTTTTTTAAATTTATTTAGTTTTAATCGGTGCATTGTAATCATACATCTTTGTTATATACAAGCTGGTAAAGGCATACATGCACACATTTCTCATTTAAACCTTCCCCAATTCCCACCCCATTCCCTCCTCCTCCCTCCTTCTCAAGTTCAGTTTAGTGATTGACTTTGATGTGTTCATGAAAGTACATCATGCTCATTAGGGTGCCCTCCCTCCTCCCATCACCTTCCACTAAGTCAAGTTCTTTGCTCACCTAAGGTTTCTCCTTCATCTGGAGTCCCTCTTATGTCCCATTTTCTCCCTAGCTTCCACATATTAGGGAGAGCACATGATTTTTTACTTTTTGTGACTGACTAATCTCACTTAACATGATGTTTTCCAGTTCCATTCATTTCCCTGCAAATAACATGATTTTGTTCTTCTTTATGGTAGAGTAAAATTCCATTGTGTACATATCCCATTGTTTTGTAATCCATTCATCTGTTGATGGAAATCTTGGCTGGTTGTATAGTTTGGCAATTGTAAATTGTGCAGCTATGGAAATAGATACATATGCATCGGTCTGATAGTTTGGTTTTCATTCTTTGGGTAAATACCCAGAAGTGGTATTGCTGGGTCTTTATAACACAAAAATTTTATTTGGCAAGACAGATGACATTTTTCTTTCTATTTTGCCAATCACAAAATCAAGAAATATTCAAATAATTTATCACAAATCATTTTTTTGTAAAATTAGCAACACCAAAAAGTTGAATTATTTCAACAACTCAAGAGAGTTTAAGATAGTAATTCATGAATCACACTGGTAAACAGTATCACATAAAATTCTCCCAAATAAAAATGTGTGTTTAAGAATTTGTAACTGCTTAATTAGGATGAAATTCCTTAATGATTTTTCACTAAATTAACGGAGAAATAAATTATAATCATCTAAAGCAAATACTGAAAATCACAGGTAGATATTTAAACATGAAATTCTTTGACTTTCTAGTCAAAGAATTAGGAGATATTACATAAACATTTAGCAAAAGTATCCATAAGAAAGCTGATATTATTATCATTATTATATTATTGTTATTATACCATTGAACATTATACTAATTCATGCTGCAAGTAAAATTTTACTCTAATACGCATTGTTTCTATAAATACAACTAGTTTATTTTCAATTACAAATTTGGAACATGAGCATTTTTCAACTTGAAATAATATGGAAGGAATAAACATTTCTCCCTCTTTCCTTTCATCTACCATCCCTCCTTCTTCTTAATATCATTCACCACAGATGATTATTATTAAAATTTTCATGTAAATATACTCTTCCAGAAAAGTGTGATGTGTATGTATATCCTGTGATTTTAGGCAAAGTATATCACAGAATACTTATATGACCACTATTTTGAATCTCTTTTTCTTGAAAATGTATCTTTTCATATCATCATATACCCATCTACATTCTTTTAATGGTAGCAGAGTGATCCATTGAGTATCTATGCAACCATCTGTATCAGGGGTTGGCAAGTTGTTCGCTTTGTGAATTATGTGGTTTCTGTTACAATCACTCCACTTCTAACATTGACAATACATAATTGATGGGTGTGGCTACATTCTAATAAAATATGACAGAAACAGGCTTCAAACTAGATTTGACCCACAAATCATCATGTACTAACCCCTGATCTATGTAATTAGTCACCCGTTGGTAGAAGCTTAGGCTATTTCGTGTTTGTTTGTTGCTATTAAAAACAGTGCTTTTGCCAAATGTGGTGGCATACACCTGTGATCCCAGTACTTGGGAGGCTGAGACAAGAGGAACTCAGGTTCTAGTCCAGCCTCAAGAATTTAGCAAGACCCTCAGCACATTAGCAAGATTGTTTAAAAAAAAAATTAAATAGGGCTGGGGGTGTATTTCAGAGGTAGAATGCCCCTGGGTTCAATCCCTAGTAACACACACACACACACACACACACACACACACACACACACACCACATACCACACAGACCAGACACATACCACCATACAAACACACACATACACACACACACCCCAATGTGTCTATGGACCTTGATCATTTGCTTGATCAAGATAGAATGAATCCACTACAGAGCATTTGAAAAGTTGCTTTAAGAGTGGGAAAACAATCTTCTGTATGCCGGCTTCTCCCCATCAAGTCCTTATGATCTCTTCATGAACTAATGGGTATTTTCTGAGCCCTTCATCATCATCATCATTATTATTTTAATCTAGTCCTTTTCCTACTCTAATAGTGGCTAAGGAAAAATCCAGAGACTTGATTCTTTTATGATATCTACTTCCTAGTTCCCTGGAGCTTAACATTACTTAGGGGTTAGAGACAAGAAAGTTTCGGTCTTATGACAGAATAACTAACTCAAAGGTTGCATGTACAAGAAAACACCTGGACAAAAGCTGGATAGAGATAGGATGGCATTCCTGTCTTTCCTCTTTTTTTTTCTTTTTATCTGTTTTTGCTTTCTTTTCCTTTTTTTATTTCTTTTTTCTTCTGCTACTCTTTCTGATGAGTTTTAATCAGAATACTTCCAGGCAATAGGAAGTTTCTGGAATCAGCTTTTAGTATTTAAAGATATTGCTATCCTCCACTTCCAAGGACAGCCAAGTTAATCCTCTCAACTACAGGGTGTTTAAGAAAATATCAGGTAATCAGTTACCACAGAGGGTAGTGGGCACAACTTCCTCCTCCCTCTGGAGTTAATGGTTGATATAATGTCTGGCCAGATAAATAGAGGTGGAACTAAGCAAGATTCTGTTCTGGATCCTCTAAAAATGGCCTCAAGATCTGCCCCTGCAGAGATATGAATTTTAACTCATTTTTGCTTCCTTAATAGTTGAAGTGTTCATTGGGGATGTCATTATTATCTAGAGAACCTTCATTTCCCTTTTTTACAAGTGCTTAAAAAAATAAAATTCCGTATCTTTGAAACACCATCCTCCCAGCAGACTTTTAGGTTGAGGTTTTTGAACAAATATCTTTGTGCTTGAAATTTATTGATTTTATGACTGAATGTCTTGCCTTTGGAGGGGAGCACTCATCACCTGGATGAGGGTCCCAAACTAACAAAAGAGCTATAAACCCATGAAGGATTACTTACCTGGCAGTTAATTTTATTCTGGGTCTGAAATGTAGCTTGACTGAAATCTAATCAGGCTCACTGGCTTCTGGCTATCATAGTGTGCTAGGCTGTGACTTTTTTCATGAGCTAGCTTATCCTAGCCAATGGTAGGGACATATCCCACCTCATTAAGTAAGGTTGTGTACTTCTCAACATTAAACCTCTCTGAGCCCCTCCTACTTAACTGAAAAATGGCTTTCTTTCCTTGTTAGTATCTCACTACTTTCCCATAATAAGTGCATGAAAGTTGTGGCATTTATCCAAATTAAGACACCAAAAAGTTTCATCAGTTCCCTGAAATGCATTAGTGTGTGTGTGTGTGTGTGTGTGTGTGTGTGTGTGTGTGTGTGTGTGTTACTGGGAATTGAACCCAGGGGCACCCTACCACTAAGCTATACCCCCAGACCTTTTTATGTTCTTTTTTAGAGGGTTTCGCTAAATTGCCCAGGCTGATCTCAAACTTATGATCCTTCTATCTAAGCCTCCAAGTGCTGTAAGCTGTAACTACAAGCATGCACTATTGCATCCAGCTTGAAATGCATCATTCTTAATCTTATTTGCTGCTTTTACAGCCAAAATCAGAGTCTGGCAGTTCTACTGTGACCCAGGCCTAAGCTAACACAGAAACCAGGTAGTTTCTCAGGAGGGTGCACAGAAAGAGGTAAAATTTATCTTACTGTCATAACTCCTTCTGATCTCCCACAGGAAGCCCTCCAGGAGACTGAGGGAAGGCTCCCCAGGAGACTGAGCCCTTTATTTTAAATCCTGGAAGTGATCCTCCAAAAGAAATCAAGCAGATGCAAGGGGGAACATGAAGCATGTGGATCAAATTAAGGTGACCCAAGAAAGGAGAGTATCCAGCAGCTTGTGTAGCCTGAGGACCGTAGCCTGATGTGCAGGATCCTCAGGGGTCTCTGCTCTACTTTTGGTACCTTCAGATGAAAACAGGCAAGCTCTTGTTCAGACACACACAAAAGGGCTTTTGGATAAGTCCCCATGTTGACTCAAGAAATCAGGTTTAGATGTAGAATGGAAACCTTTGTTTGACAATGGATTCCCTCCACATACACACACACACACACACACACACACACACACACACAGAAATTCCCATCTAATGGATAACTGCTCCACTGACAGAAAGCAGCTGACCCTGACATCAGCAGGAACTGGATACAGAGGACAAATCCATCCTGCCCAGTTGGTGCCCACCTTGCCAGCCCCCTGCCAGAGGAGAAGCCTATAACCATGTGTGCATGGCGCCCTCTGTGTTGCGTGGGATCAAGTGCATTTATCTGAATTTATCTGGGGCTGGAAGGAAGACAGATTTTGTGACTAAGGATACCCAGGGCACAAGGATATTCATTCTGTCTGTCTGTCTGTCTGTCTGTCTGTCTGTCTGTCTGTCTGTCTCTCTCTCTCTCTCTCTCTCTCTCTCTCTCTGTCACACACACGGACACACACACACACACACACACACACACACACACACACACACACCAGACCTAGTCCTGATGCAGCAATGCTATGTCAGCTTTATGCCGTACTTTGAACTAGCTTCCTGGAGCCTCTTGGGAGGCCTGTGTTCACAACTTGAGAATTCAGAATGTGGCTTTCACTCCATTGAGTTTCACCTCAGGACTGGTCTGGGCAGGACTGCCCTAGCACATGTGATCAAGTTTAATCATTTTCAAACTTAAAAAAAAAATATCAAAGGCAAGAGCACCATGGCTTTCCAGAAGCCTATTTGACTCCTTGACAAAGTCACCCATCCCTTATCCAGCACAACTTTTAAGGAAACTTTTTTTTTTTTTTTCCGGTACTGGGGATTGAACTCAGGGGCTTTCTACCTCCGAGCTACACCCCCAGCCCTATTTTTTATTCTTTATTTTGAAACCGAGTCTCACTAAGTTGCGGAGTGCCTCACTAGGTAGCTGAGGCTGGCCTCGAACCCAGATCCTCCGGTCTCAGCCTCCCGAATGCTGGGATTACAAGCGTGC
>PVLC010043966.1:0-12349 GCA_004027655.1 Graphiurus murinus
CATTCATGTTTTAATTGGCTTTTGGTTGCTCTGGTAGAGAAAGAAGGAAATAAATCAGGATGTCTTCCCTTCCCACTGCTAGGTAGAATCATGCTTTCTGCTGAATCTTTTCTTTTTTTATGGCCATAAAATCAGGAGAAAATTGAGAACAACAACAGCAACTAAGAGAGCATTTCCCTTTAGGCAAGTCTGTGTGTGACACTCCATTAACGATAAGTGACATCTTCTTCCATCTAGCAGGAATCAATACAGTGTCCATGTTAACCGTCATCGATGGTGCCACACATGGATGATGACTTGTCAGATCCCATCCTATCAGTCATTCCCACATAGGCAGCATTGTGTCTCTGTGTCTCACATGGACACAGCCAAGTGTTCACAGCACCACTAAGTTCTCTGAAAGTGCTTGATGGGCCTCTGCGACTCAGAGCAGAGACCTGGGCAGGTCTCCCTGGAGCAGATCTGGGAGTCTCGGGGATCATAAGACTTGTGATGGACAGACAGGGTATGGACTGCAAAGGTGGATGGATGCTGGCCCTGGGGTCATGGACCGCTACTCTGGGAGACCTCTGCTAATATCCACAAGCTCTCTGAGCCTTAACTTCCTTCCTTGTGAGTAAAGATGATAGTGACTCCCTATTTCACTAGGCCATCATAAAGAGTAAGTGACTTGATGCACATGAAAGTGATTAAAAAATTCCTAGAAACCAATGAAAACAGAGACACAATATATCAAAACCTCTGGGACACCTTAAAGGCAGTACTAAGAGGAAAATTTATAGCACTGAGTGCCCACATAAGAAGAAGGAAAAACCACCAAATAAATAACCTAATGACACAGCTTGAAGCCCTTGAAAAACAAGAACAGTCCAACCCCAAAGCCAGTAGAAGACAGGAAATTATGAAAATCAGAGCAGAAATTAATGAAGTAGAGAATAAAAAAAAATACAGAAAATCAACAAAACCAAAAGCTGGTTTCTTGAAAAAATAAACAAGATAGATAAACCATTGGCCAACCTAATCAAAAGACAGAATCAACCCAAATTACCAAAACAAGAGATGAAAAAGGTGATATTACCACCGACAGTATGGAAATGCAGAGGATCATCAGAAACTATTTTGAAAAACTATACTCCAACAAAATGGAAAATCTAGAAGAAATTGACAATTTTTTAGATACATATAACCTTCCTAAATTGAGCCAAGAAGATATAGAAGACTTAAATCAACCAATAAAAATCAAAGAAATAGAAACAACAATAAAAAGTTTACCGTCAAACAAAAGTCCAGGGCCAGATGGTTTTCCAAGTGAATTTTATAAAACATTTATAGAAGAGCTAACCCAATACTCCTCAAACTATTCCGTGAAATAGAAAGAAATGGGGCCCTCCCAAACACTTTCTATGAAGCCAACATCACATTAATACCAAAGCCAAATGAAGACAGCTCAAGAAAAGAAACTATAAGCCTATATCATTGATGAACTTAGATGCAAAACTGCTAAACAAAATACTAGCAATGTGCATTCAAAACCACATCAAGAAATTTATACACCATGACCAAGTCAGGTTCATCCCAGGGATGCAAGGCTGGCTCAACATATGAAAAACAATCCATGTAATTCACCACATAAACAGAATCAAAGACAAAAATCACATGATCATCTCAATTGATGCTGAAAAAGCATTTGACATGATCCGACACCCATTCATGCTAAAAGCACTGCAGAGAATCAGAATAGAAGAAACATACCTCAAAATCATAGAGGCAATATACAATAGGCCTACAGCCAACATCATATTAAATGGAGAATAACTGCAAGAGTTCCCACTAAAAACAGGAACAAGATAAGGATGTCCATTATCACCTCTTCTGTTCAACATAGTACTTGAGACTCTAGCCAGAGCAATAAGGCAAGAGAAGGAAATCAAAGAGGTAAAATAGGGAAAGAAGAACTAAAATTATCCCTTTTTGTAGATGACATGATACTATACTTAGAAGACCCAACAAAGTCAGCCAAAAAACTTATAGAACTGATCAACAAATTCAGCAAAGTGTCTGCATACAAAATCAATCTTAAAAAATCAGAAGCTTTCCTGTATGCCAACCATAAAACCACTGAAAAAGAAATCCAGAAAACAATTCCACTCACAATAGCACCCCCAAAAATAAAATACTTAGGGATAAACCTAACCAAAGAGGTAAAAGACCTCTATAAGAAAAACTACAAAAAACTGAAAAAAGAAATTGACGAAAACCTTAGAAGATGTAAAAATCTACCATGCTCTTGGATAGGCAGAATAAATATCATCAAAATGGTCATCCTCCCAAAAGTCATCTACAGATTCAATGCAATATCCATGAAATTACCAAGACCATTCTTCACAGACATAGAAAAATCAGTCCTTAAATTCATTTGGAAGAACAAAAAGCCCAGGATAGCCAAAGTAGTTCTTAGTAACAAGAACCATGCAGGAGGTATCACAATACCTGACTTCAACTCTACTACAAAGCACAGTATAAAAACAGCATGGTATTGGCACAAAAACAGACACATAGACCAATGGAGCAGAATAAAAGATTCAGAAACAGACCCATATGCTTACAGTCAACTGATTTTTGACAAAGGAGCCAAAAACATACACTGGAGAAAAGATAGCCTCTTTAACAAATGGTGTTGGCAAAACTGGTTAACCATATGCAGGAAAATGGAAATAAACCCCACTTTCTCACCCTGCACAAGAGTCAACTCAAGGTGAATCAAAGACCTGGAAGTCAGGCCAGAGACCTTGCAGCTACTTGAAGAGGGAATAGGACCAACACTTCAACACATAGGCACAGGTAAAAACTTTCTCAACAAGACCACAAAAGCACAAGCAACACAAAGGAAGATCAATACATGGGATTGCATTAAACTGAAGAGCTTCTGTGCAGCAAAGGAAAGTATCAAGAACCTCAACAGAGATCCCACAGAGTGGGAGAAAATTTTTGCCAGCCACTCTTCTGATAGAGGAGTAATATCTAGGATATACAGAGAACTCAAGAAACTCACAGCTAAGAAAACAAATAACCAAATCAAAAAATGGGCAAAGGATCTAAATAGACACTTCACAAAAGAAGAAGTAAAATGGACAATAAATGTATGAGGAAATGTTCTACATAATTTGCAGAGAGATGCAAATCAAAGGTACCTTGAGATTTTACCTAACGCCAATCAGAATGGCAATCATAAAAAACACGAACAACAATAAAAACTGGCAAGGGTGTGGAGAAGTGGGAACCCTAATACACTGTTGGTGGGATCACAAATTATTGCAACCACTTTGGAAAACAGTATAGAGGATCCTCAGACGTATGGGAATGAACCTACCATATGATCCAGCAATACCACTTCTGGGTATCTACCCAAAAGAACAAACCAAACTATCAGACCAACACATGGGTATCTATGTTTATAGCTGCACAGTTTACAATTGCCAAACTATGGAAAGAGCCAAGATGTCTATGAACAGATGAATGGATCACAAAACTATGGGATATGTACAGAATGGAATTTTACTCAGCCATAAAGAAGAACAAAATCATGTTATTTGCAGGGAAATGGATGCAACTGGAAAACATTATGTTAAGTGAGATTAGTCAGTCACAAAAAGTAAAAAATCATATGCTCTCCCTAATATGTGGAAGCTAGGGAGAAAATGGGACATAAGAGGGAGAATCCTTAAGTGAACAAAGAATTTGACTTAACGGAAGGTGATGGGGGGAGAGGGACACCCTAATGAGCATGATGTACTTTCATGAACACATCAACGTCAATCACTAAACTGACTTTGAGAAGGAGGGAGGAGGAAGGAGTGGGTGGGAATTGGGGAAAGGTTAAATGAGAAATGTGTGCATGTATGCCTTTACCTATACCAGCTTGTACCTAACTATGATGTATGATTACAATGCACCAACTGAAAAAAAAAAAAAGTGATTGATCAACTGGGAAGCTCCAGGAATCGCTAGTCTTGTCCTGGGCATTTTGCATTTATTTGCCTTCAGAAGGAGAGAGAGAGAGAGAGAGAGAGAGAGAGAGAGAGAGAGAGAGAGAGAGAGAGAGAGACAGACAGTGTGTGTGTGTGTGGGGGGGGGTACTGGGGTTGGGGTTTAAACCCAGGGGCATTCTACCTCTATAGAGGTAGAATAGAGGGCTATATCTCCAGCCCTTTTTATTTTTTATTTTTAAACAGCGTCTTCCTAAGTTGCTCAGGCCCTTGCTAAGTTTCTGAGGCTGGCCTTGAACCCTTGAACCTGTGGTCATTCTGTCTCAGCCTCTCTAGTACTGGGATTACAGGTGTGCTTCACCATGCCCATCTTCAGCTGACATTTGGGTTGCTGCATGCAATTCATTTGTATAATTGTCAGCTGTTCCTCTTGTGTCCTGGCACCCTTCTGCATTTAACTCTCTAGGGAAGTTGTCTATTTATTAGTTCAGTCTGAAGTTTTATGGATTTATTCCACATTCATGTCCCAGCCAGCTATCCAGCCAGCCAGCCAGTCAGCCAGTCAGCCAGCCAGCCAGCCAGCCAGCCAGCCAGCCATCCCTCTCTTGGGTCCCTGGTGAGTGCCAGGTGTTAGGCTAGCTTCTGGGATGCAAAGGTGAATTAGATAAGGATGGACCTTGCCCTAAAGGAGTGCACAGGTTAACAGAGATGAAGAGACTCACAGACAAGTGTAACCAGGTGAAGTTGGTGCTGTCACTCAGGAATGGGCTGTAAGAGTGAAGACCTGAGGGGCGAGAGCTCAGTTCTGTTGAGTGGCTATAGAGGTAGGGGGACAAACTAATGGCAGTCCTCAAAAAGGAGATGACACTTGAGCAGAAACTTGAAAGAGGAAGAGCATACCCAGCAGAAGGAACAGCATGTAACAGCCTTGCCTGTTCAGAGGGCTCACTGCAGCCCTGGCTGGAGCAAAGGGTGTTCGTCTATGTTTGTCTTGGTGCTACTGTGCAAGGGACAAGCTGAGGACAAGAGTTAGAAATGTGCAGGGACAGACTGGCATTTTATCCTGATCTTCATGATTGGGTTTCCAGCCATTGATTACAGCTGTCAGGTAGGAGTGTCCTAGTCTTTGGTTTGAGTTTTTTGAAGTTCTTTGTGATGGTGGGGTGATGGTTGGAAGAGACAAGGTTGAAGGCAGAGAGGTCAGAAAGGAGACTGTCACAGGGTTCGAGTGACAGTCTAGGAAGGAAGGATGCTACATGGGAGTTTGGGGAAATTAAAATGCTGGTGAACAAGAGTGGTCATGGGATTAGATTCCTAGGGTTGCTGCAACAAATTACCACAAAATTAATGGCTTAAAACAACATGAGTTTAGCCAGTGTGGTGGTGCACATCTGTAATCCCAATATTTGGGAGACTGAGACAGGAGAATCACCGGTTTTGGGACAACCTCAGAAATGTAGTAAGATTCTCAGCAACCTAGGGAAACCATGTTTCAAAACAAAAAAAATAAATAGGGACTGGGGTTGTAGCTCAGAGGTAGAATGCCCCTGGGTTCAATCCTCAGTACCATAAAACAAAACAAAAACATCATAAATTTGTTCTCTCGTAGTTCCAGTAGCCAAAACCTGAAATCCCAGCCAGTCGCAGCAGGTCCCTAGAAGGCTCCTGGGAACCTCTGCTCCGTGCCTCTTCCATCCTCCGGGGGCTGCTAGTATTCTTTGTGCCCTTGGTTTTCTTTTCCATGTGTCTGGGTCTTGTTTTCAGTTTCATGTATATATTTGGTGCACTATAGTTATACATCGCACTAAGGTATAGCGTGATAGGAACACACAGGTCCACAACTCTTGGAGCACTTCCCTCTGGGACACACCCCCTTCCTTTCCTCTCCATGTACATGTCTTTGAGATTAGGGTTAGTAATTTTAATACACACGTAGCATTATTTCAACGGTTACATTAATTATGACTCCACCCCCTTTCTTTCTCCCCTAAGCCTCCTCTGTTACTCCATTGGAGTCTCTGCTTCTCTATCTCAAGTTACCCTTGTTTCCTGATTTCTATCTAGCTTCCACATATACGATAAAATATACAACTATTTGTTTTTTAAACTGGCTAATGAGGACACTTGTCATTGAATCTAGGACCCACCTGGGTAAACCATGATGCTCTCCTTTCAAGATCCTTAAATTAATTATATCTACAAAGACCCATTTTCCAAATAAGGTCAAAGTCACAGGTTCAAGAGATAGAAAACAGCTCTGTCTTCTAGGGGCCAGCACTGAACACACCCAGTAACTGAGTGGAGGGGGCAGGACCTGTCTCAGGGCACCCTTAAGTAGCTGGAGAAGGAAGGGCTGTGCTCTTACACAAATGTCACCGCAAACTTATGTAAATACATGGTCTCCCCTCAATGCCTCACCAGTGTCTCTCGAGTGGATAATGCCAGACCAAATGCCTCTCTTAAAGAAGGTGTTATAAAGACACAACCAATGGGAGTTAAAGCAGGGAACCCTTTAGGAATAAAGTGGAGATTCAAGTGACTGTTATTTGCAGAGAATCTAATTTTCTCTGACAGTTCCACAGGTACACCGAAACAGTCTCCTAAGCAAAATATATTTTCGGAAGAAAATTCTCCTTGAGTTTCACAAACTTTTCTCCACCTGACAGTCACATGCAATGGAATGAACTACATTTTTGCTCTCATTTAAGTTTTCTTTTGTTTGTATGCAGTTGTGTACCACCCTCCCTCTTCTAGTGCTAAGGATGGAACCCAGGGGCATTCTACCTCTGAGATACACCCCCAGCCCTATTTTATTTGGAAACAGAGTCTTGCCAAGTTGACCTGGAGATTGGCCTCGAACCCCAAATCCTCCTGTCTTCTCAGCTTTCAGGAGCGTGTTGCCATCCCTGGCTTTGCATGGTTGCTCTTAATAATGTTGGCAGAACCCTGGGTTGCTGGGAAAGCAGCCCCATCTTCACGTGTTTCAGATGCATCACCACTGATGCCGGAGAAGATGCTCCCAAACCCATCGTCTTGTTCATTTGGCAAATGCTTTCAGAGCACCTATTGTCACATGGGCTGTGTTTTCTGCCACAGATACAGGGATAAAATAGACACAGTTCTTGCTCCTGAGTTGTAGTCTTGTGGAGAAAAAGGACCTGTGCACAGCACAATTGTATAACATGGTACATTGAAAACTATGATAAGATAGTGTAAGGGGACAAAGGAGCACAAAAGGAGATGGATTTCCACCAAAGTGTAGACAAAGAGATAGCCAATACCTATATGAAACACTAGCAGCCCTTCCGTAGATACGGCACATGCCAATGAAGATAAGCTACCATTTTCACTTGTCAAACTAGACAAGATAAAGCAAAATGATACAATACCTGATGTTGGCAAGTATGGCAGAAAATCGACAGTCTCATACACTGGTGGTGGAAATAAGAATTGTACAAACTCCCTCCTCCTCCTCCTCCTCCTCCTCCTCTTCTGCTTCTTACCTCTGAGCTACACCCCAGCCCTTTTCGTATTTTGTCTTGCTAAGTTGCTGAGGCTGGCCTCAAACCTGAGATCCTCCTGTCTCAGCCTCCCAAGTACTGTGATTACAGGTGTGTACTACTGTACCTTGTTGAAATGTAAGAGCTTTCTAGAAGGCAATTCAATGAAAGGTTCAAAAGACCACCAAAGGTGAAACTATCTATTCAGATGTCCCTTCCTTTCTGTGGTACCTCAAGCTTCTCTGTCCCCCAAATCCTCTCAGCTGTTTCCATCATGGTGCTTGACATATGGAATTAGAAGGACTTGATTAGGTAGCTTCCTATCATCCCAGAAGACTAAGACCAGGGCTTCTATCTCCTTCAGTGCTTAGTGCCACCTAATATTGTTGTATTTGTAGAATTTTTCTAGGTATTCTTGCATATTTACTATTATGGGTCAAATTTGGACAGCTTTGTCAGGCCTCCCCCTTCACCGACTACAAAGAAAGTTAAATTGGCATGTTGTTTGTGATTTCTTAATGTATAGATGAAATTAAACCCAATTATTATCTTGAGCAGATTAAGTCTTCCCATTCCTGGGCATCATGTGTTTCTGTTTGTTAAAGTTTTATTTTGGACTTTTGGTTAAGTTTAGTAATATTTTTTATAATTAGTCAATGTTTCTGGTTAGGACTACTGGGATTGCTTTTCAAAGGTGGTGTGTTGAAGCCAGCCTGTACCTGCTCCCAGAGCTGATTATTGCATTTTCAGAACTTCTATGAGGTGGTTGTGAAACACAGACATTCTTAAAACTTAAGTTATATAAACCTACAACTATTCTAACTATATTTAAAAACAAAAGTACCGGTTGTGGTGGTGCATGTCTATAATCCTAGTACTTGGGAGGCTGAGACAGGAGGATGGAAGGTTTATAGCCAGCCTCATCAACTTAATGAGGCCCTCTGTAACTTAGTGAGATCCTGTTTCCAAATAAATAAAATAGGGCTCAGACAGTGTAGCTTAGAGGTAGAATGCCCTTGGGTTCAATCCCTAGTACCACAAGAAAAACAAAAACAAAACAAAGGTAATAACTATTCAATACTCATGACTTATTAATTATTTTACTGTATTTTTTTTTTTTTTTTGTGGTACTGGGGATTGAACTCAGGGACATTCTATCTCCGAGCTACACCCCCAGCCCTATTTTTTGTTCTTTATTTTGAAACAAGTTCTCACTAAGTTGCGGAGTGCTTCACTGGGTAACTGAGGCTGGCTGCGAACCCAGATCCTCTGGTCTCAGCCTCTCAAATGCTGAGATTACAAGTGTGCGCCACCATGCCCAACTTATTTTACTGTATTTTATTACTGATTCTCTTGAAAATATTACTGATGCTCTTGAAGCTAAGAGTGCAGCTGTAGAAACTTTGACTTTATGATGATTTGTCTTAGGGTTTTCAACTCTGAGATGACGTGAAAGTGGTACATTGAGTAGAAACTGTACTTCCTACTTTGAATTTTGGTCTCTTCCTGGGATAGTGATACACGGTACCCAGTACTCTCTGGAGATGCTGAACAGCGGCAGTGAGCTTGGCTCCCAGTCAGCCACGCAGTCACCAGGATAAGTGACTGATACTCTCCAGCACACTGTGTTGCTAAGCTGTGATGTTCAGTAGGTTAGGCATATTAAATGCAGTTTCAACTTAAAACTATTTTCAACTTAGGATGGGTTTGTTATAAGTGGAGGGGCCTCTGTATTGTGGCATTCCACTGCATATTTCTTCTGAGTTCTGCCTTCAGCAGTACCATGATGGTCATTTGAAATAAGTCATGATGGAAATGCTCAAACCACACAGATCAGCAAATGCTGATCAAGGCTTTCTTTCCCAGAGTGCCTTGTGTTAAACATTTATAAGCAAACCTCTGTCTATTTAGGAGTGTCAGTTGATATCATCATATGGGTGTATGTGTACAGTATGTGTGCGTGCATGCATATGTGTGTGTATTTACACGGGTGCAGTCTCCACATCTGTGGATGGAGCTAACTAAAGATTTAAAGTATGCTAAAAATAAAACGCATCTGTACTGAACACATGCAGACTTGGTTTTCTTATCATCATTCCTTAATATAGTCTAACAAATATGTATCATTTATATTGTGTGAAGCATTGTAAGGGACCTAGGGATGATTTTAAGTACATGGGGAGATTCTTGCAGGTTATATGGACCTATCACACCATTTTATATAAGGGATTTGAGCATTCATGGATTTTTTTATATTCATGGGAGTCCTGTAACCAATCCCATGGGATACTGCGGGACAACTGTGTAGCTAGAGAATGAGAGGTTTTCTTTCGCAGCTTTCTGTTTTCTTATTGGTTGGTGGGGTGATACGGAAAAGCTATGAGTTTATTCCTTTACTTTTATGCTGGATATCTTATTGAATTTGAGTGTAACTTACAATAATTTTTCTGTTGATGACAGACTAATGGTAATTAAATTATTTTTACTAAAAATTTAAATCAAGAATGGATATTTATTCTGACCAAATATATGTGGCATCTATTGATATACAATTGTTATCTTGAAATCTATTTCTCCTTGGGTTAAGTATTAGTTGAATTACTTACTGCTAAAATAGCCTCACAGTTTTGGAATAAAAATGTACTTGGTCATGTCATATTGTTTTTAAATACATGATAGAACTCAATTTTTTGTTTTTTTTACTTTTTACACCTGATACTGATTTATAGTTTTATGATTTTTAAAGCTTTTGTTAATTTTGGCAAAATGGTTAAGATAGAAATCTTTGTAAAATGAATGTTGTGTTGCATTTTTCTCTATTTAAATTTATCATTGGTTAAATATTAATAGCCCTTTTCCTTATTATTATATCATACAAGTTATAAAATATTTAAAATTTTCTGTTGAAGCTGGATGTGGTGGTGCACGCTTATAATTCTAATAATTGGGAGACTGAGACAGGAGGAGGCTGAGGCAGGTTCAAAACCAGCCTCACCAACTTAGACTCTCAGCAACCTAGTGTGACCCTGTTTCAAAACAAACAAAAAAATGGGGGGAGGATCTGGGGGTGTATCTTGGAGGTAAAATGCCTCTGGGTTCAATCCCAGCTACCACACCAAAAAAAAATCTGTTGAGATTTTTGTGGCCTTATTATTATTTTCTAATCATTTTAAAACACTCAAGAACAGGGAAAGTAATTCTCTGTAAGGAAAGTTTTATGTGTGCCATTTAAATCCACATTATTAATTATATTAGTTGTATCTTCCTTATCCTTATTTAAGTTTTTCCTTTTTCATCTGTCAAGACTTAGAAAGGTCTGTTAAATTCCCAGACTATTTTTGTGTTTGGCAAACTTTTAGCTTCTAACGGTTTGCTTTATTTGTTTCAATGCAGTGTTACTCACTGTGAAAAGGTCATGATACTTAATATTTCTTTGTGAATTATACCTTTTATCAATGTAAAGTGGCTTTCTTTATACTATTTAGCACCTTGTCTTTGAATTCTTCTTTGATAGTATATTGGCACGTGCACATTTTTTCCTATTGACATTTGCCTATTAACCTTGCCTGTTCTTTCAAATTTAACATTTTTGGAATCCAGTTGCTTATGGAAAATATTGAGATAGACTCAATTTTTGGCCCAGTCTGAGTCAGATGTCTTTTACTAGGAAAGTTGGGGCTATTTGTGAGAAATGGCATAAATGCTGTATTTTGTCTAACATTCACCATCTTCTCTTAATGCTTTCTGTTTTTATTTTTGTTTTTAAATTTTAAATAGTTTTACTTTTTATTTTAAATCTCCCATCTAGTACAGAGGTTTGTACCCTGCAGCCTGTTTTTTTGACAGTACCCAGGTCAAAAATGACTTTTACATTCTTAAAGGGTTGCAAAACAAAGAATTCACAGTGATAGCTATTTGTAGCCTAGAACCTAAAATATTTACCATCTGGCTCTTATAGAAAGAGTTTGCCTATTCCTTATTTAGTAATTAGGTATTAATATTACAGCCTGTTCTTTTTACTATTAGGTACATGTAGCTGCCTTAAAGACACAGTTATTAATTTCTTTTTATTTTATTTTATTTGTGGTACTGGGGGTTGAACCCAGGAGCATTCTATACCCCCAGGTCTTTTTGCTGTTTTTTGAAACAGGGTTTCACTAGGTTACTGAAAGTCTCACTACGTTGCTGAGGCTGTCCTCCAACCTGTGATCCTCCCTGTCTCAGCCTCCCAAGTACTGGAGGCCTGCACCATCATATCTGGTTTAAAAACACATTTAAATTTAAGCTTTTTCTAAATCTTATTTCTAACTTCTTTCAAAATACAAAATATTGCATTGGCTCTCCCTTGTGCATGGTGGAGTAGGAGCATAGTTTTATGTACCCTTATTAGTCTTAATTTGCTTCCTCAATTGTTGAGTGTGTAGAATGGGATTTTTAATCCACATTTCTAGTTTAACCATTACTATTTAAAATTGTATGTCTGACAATCTTTTAAAAAGAACCATTAATTTCCTTTATATTTTTATAACTATATTTGAATCAGTTTTTAAGAAAATTCCATATTTAGCTTGTTTAGGTCTTTTGAAAGTATGAATAATCATTAGTTTTCAGTAATGAGCTTGTTTGGTTAGGGTGTTTCTTTTATTACTTGACAGTGGATGGTGATAATGTGTTTCTTTGTGTTCTTTCTGAGCCCTTTGCATTTGTAAATATCTTTCAGCTTCTTCCAAATAAGGACAAGAATGCTTTAAACCTGTAGATGTCAAATCACCTGCTTTGCTGTCTAGTATTGTAGAGGAGAAGTCTGAGACCAGTCATTTACCTATATAAATGTTTATCATATAAACATCCTGTTTTTACTTC
>PVLC010043967.1:0-12355 GCA_004027655.1 Graphiurus murinus
TTACTACTGTCAAGATAACACCGTACTGACCATGTCAAAATAATTCTTCAAATATCATATAGCTCTTTTTAAAGGTGCTCTATTGAGTTTAAAGCTTTAATTTGCTTTGGTAAGGAGTACCCCCAACCCACACCATACTAAGTCAGAATCTTCTACTTTTCTTCTTTTTGCTTTCATTGCATAATGTTAAATTGCTGAATCATCGTGATGCTCACGTAGGACACAGGGATTCTTTAAATTATGGCACATAGCTACATCTTACTGCTGTTCGGCAGGAAAACAGAACTGCTCTGAGCAATGAGCACTTAGTCTCTATTTTTATGGTTGTTACCAAGTAGTCACAAACAAAAATTGATGATGAAAGAATTAAGTTAATCTATCTCGTGCAATATCATTAGTCACTTCCTAGGTTCTGCAGCTCCCTAAAGCAAAGAGAGAATAGAATTTCAAAATATTACAGTGCTAGTTGGTTTTATAGATATCAAGTGTGTACAGGCCCTTAAATCAGAATCTATTCAAAGTAAGGAGCAGATGTTTAAATGTTCCAACAAAGTAAAATCATCTTCTCTCTTACATGCTACAAATCCACAGTCTTTTCATAAGCATGAAAGCTGAAAAATAGACTGAGATTCAACATCTAAGTCGTTTATATTCCCTTTGAGTTCTCAGCCAAAGTGATGGGACCTGGGGACAGCATGCTATTTCCATAGCCATGGAAATTTGTGGTGAACAGTCCCACTGCCCATAAAGGCAAAAGTAGCCAGAAACCAGGCCCACCAGATTTTTAAATAATAAGAATAATCTTTTCTTCTAAACATCTTCTTCAAACACTCATCTTCCAACCAAAATTAAGACTATGGTGGAAAGGGAAAAAAAAAAAGAAGAAGAATTCAGAGGTCACAGAAGAAATCCTTATTGGATAATATTTTTCAGCAGAATATATTATTTTTATTTTATTTTAATGGCATTGGGGAGTGAACCCAGGGGTACCGCACCACTGAGATACATCTCTAGCCCTTTTTTTATTTTTATTTTAAGGCAAGGTCTCCCTAATTTGCCCAGGCTGGCACAAAATTGTAATTCTTCTGCCTCAGCCTCCAGAGTAGCTGAGATTACAGGTGTGCACCACAAAGCCCAGTTCATGTTCTTTTTAGTTTTGCACTTTTCCTCATTACGAAAGGCAGCTTATCAACTATCACACTGTTCAGATACATTAAGATACATGATCGTAAGATTAAACTGAGTCTGTCTAAAAGATGTAAAATAAATAAAAATGATGCTATTGCTAAAGAGTAGTTTCCCAATGTCTCTCCCAGCTTAAATGCTTATCTGCTCTGCATACGCCCTACACTGAGATATCACAGACAGCATAACCTGTATCTATCATTTTTACATAGGCCACAGCTTTCAGTACACCTTGTATACAGCAGGACTTTAATAATTATAAGCTCAGGCTTTCTTACTATGAATTCTGTGAGTGCATGTCAATGGAGTAACCCATGAATGAGGCTTTCATATTCTGGGTGACTTTGGGATTTAAGGAAATTACTACCCTTATTCAGAATACAAAATGAATCCATCTTACACTGAATCACCACCAAAAAAAACTTAATCAGAAATCTCCATCATCACAAAACAACAATAATGTAAACTCTCTTAACAGCTGGTTCAGATGTTAGAATTATACTCAAGTTAAATTTCAAATATAAATTAATATATAATAATGCAGAAATAAAAAGAGTGGTATATTGAGATATTTTGAGAAATATCTATTCAAGTATTTTATTCATTTTTAAATCAGATTATTCATTTTTGCTTTTTCTTTACTTTTTATTTTTTGCTGTTGAGTTTAGTTTGGATATACGTTGGATATTAACTCTATGTAAAATGCATTTAAAAGCATTACTCCCATTTTATAAGTTGTCTCTTCACTCCATTGATTGTTTCCGTCACTGTGCTTTTTAGTTTGATGTAATTTTTTTGTGTGTGTGTGTGTGGTATTGGGGGTTGAACTCAGGGGCATTCTACCTCCAAGCTATACCCCCAGCCCTATTTTTTATTCTTTATTTTGAAATAGGGTCTTACTAAGTTGTGGAGGGCCTCACTAAGTAGCTGAGGCTGGCTGCTAACACAGATCCTCCTGTCTCAGCCTCCCAAGTACTGGGATTACAAGTGTGTGCCACCACACCCGGCTTAGTTTGATGTAATTTCATTTGTCTGTTTTTGACCTATTGCCTGTGCCTTTAGAGTCTTATTTTTTTAAAAAAAATATATTTTCATGTACCAGTGTCAGAGTATTTTCCCTATTTTCTTCTGGTGGCTTTATAGTTTCAGATTTTTTAGTTTTGTTTTGTTTTTGTGGTACTGGGGATTGAACCCAGGAGTATTCTTCCTCTGAGATACACCCCCAGCCCTATTTTTTGTTCTTTATTTTGAAACAGGGTCTCACTAAGTTGTGGAGGACCTCACTAAGCAGCTGAGGCTGGCCGTGAAACCAGATCCTCCAGTCTCAGCCTCCCATGTACTGGAATTACAAGTGTGTGCAACCACGCCCGGCTATATTTTTTAGTTTTATAGTAGTTTCTTCTAGTAGTTTCATAGTCTCAGTCTTTAATTCATTTTGAGTTGATTTTTCCATATGGTGAAAGATAAGGGTCTAGCCTCATTCTTCTGCAAGTGGGTGTCCAGTTTTCCTAGTACCATTTATTGAAGGATCTGTTCTTTCATTGGCTGTACTTGGCACCTCTGTTGAAAATCTGTTAACTGCAAGCCTGTGGATTTATTTTCATGTTCTCTATTCTGTTAACAAGCATATTTTAGAAACTAACTTGAATAATTTTCTTAGGAGATTACCAAAACAATATATCAGTAAATTTTGAGCAGTAGAAAAGATTCTCCACTATTTCATAATTATTTTCTCAGTGAAACTTAAAATTATAAGAAATATTACATTTGTCTACTTATAACATGAAGAATATGATTAAAATATTGATTAGATGTTAGGAAATTACAAAGTATCAAGTAACATCAATTGAAAAACTTTCGTAGAATAAACATTCTCTGTTTCACTGTGTGCATCATGAAAGTTAGAACTGTCTTTTTTAAATCTTGATATCTCTAGTGCCATCTCAATATCAGATACCGACTTCAGAAATCATTGAATGAAAAAGTATTAAATGGATGAATGATTCAGATATCAACTAAAATAACATCTTTCATGTATGAAAATGTGGCAGTAGCCAAAGACTATGCACTTTGACATTCTCTTTCAACAAGCATAATAGCTGATGTAGCCAGTTCCATTTATACTCTTGTGTTGAGGCTGTACTTGTCAAATTGACCAGATGGGAGAGGGCTGCAATTTGTGGCCAAAACTAAGTAGAACAGTGTCCTACAATCTTTGTCTTTCCTGAAGATTTAGGGAGGTTGACTTTAGGCTTTGTTAGGGCAAGTCTGGAGCTGGTCTTATTCTTGCTATTCTTTTCTGGCTGCCAAGGGTATTAGCAAAGTGTTGTGATCTCTCCTCTCTGGCAGGGTTGGAACTGCAGTATTGTTCTGTATGCCCTTTTCTCAGCATGCTTAGCCTTTGTCTATTCAGCTTTCAATTCTAAAGCAACTAGTCTCTAATAAGTTTCAGGTGGTCTTACCTTGCACATTGAATAGTCTAGTCCCCAGCCACTGACATGAATGACCTCAGAACAGACTCCTAGATCCCTTTGCTGGAAAGTTTTCTTATTTCTGATGGGCTGACTCATGGATTCCAGACATTTCAACTATTCCAAATCCTGATCTCTATCTACTCAACTCAACTCAATGGAATCACCATGCTCTGCTCAGACTATACTCCACTGCATCACAGCAAGGAAATTATCCCTAAGCACAATGTTGGGTAATTGTAGATGCATCTCATAAGCTTTCTTCTCTAAGATCTAACTACCTAAAAACAATCACCTCATATACCGCATCCAATTTTATGGTTGATCATAGTGGAAAGGCTAGATCAGTAGCAGATGCTCCAACATAACTATAAATAGCATTGCATTTAATGGAATGGGATGAGATGGGATGGAATGGAATGGGGAAGTGTAAGATAGAACAAGATAGAATGGTGGTATCCTGTCTCCAGTAAAGCTAAACACTGTTTTATGAAACTCAATTAAATATATCTATATGTGTATGGATATCAAAGTACAATGTATTTCCTTCTGTGGTTCATTGTCAAAAGAAGTTTGAAAACCATTACACCTGATCAAAACACTTGTCTTGATTTGATGTAGAGTCGAATTCATCTCAGATACAGTATCAATTCAGATGATGATTTTTTGAGATGAATAGTTTAAAAGTCTAATATTTTTCCATTATCTTACCCAAAACATTACAAAATAGTTAACTAATGTGACTTACAGTTTTTGGACAGAAAAATAAACCTACCACTCTCTTCCTTATAATATCTTTTGATGATTTTCTATGAAGACTCTTGTATTTTGATATGTATCTGAATAACCTGGAGATCTTGTTGAAATGCAAACTCTAACTCAGTATGTCTAGGTTAGAGTTCAAAGTTCTGCATATATCTAGCAAGTCCTCAGTGATGTCAATGCTGTTGGTCTACGGAAGATAGAGTAGCAAGAATCTAGAGCAGAGGTCAGTACACTCTTTTGTAAAAGGCCAAGGCACTGACTTGTCAATTACAGTCTTCTGACACCTGATCTAAAGCAGCCCTGACCAACAAAAGTATAATGCAAGGTTCATGTGTAATTTTATTATTTTAATTAATTACTTAACTAATTTTGCCATACTGGAGACAGAACCTGGGCCAGTAGACAAGCACTGTACCACTGAGCCACATCCCCAGCCTTTTAAATTTTTTTTTTTTTTTTTGCACTGGGGATTGAACCCAGAGGCATTCTACCTCTGAGCTACACACTCCCAGCCCTATATTATTTTTATTTGGAAACAAGGTCTCACTAGGTTGATGACAGTCTCACTACTTGCTGAGACTCTCCAACCTATAATCCTTCTGTCTCAGCGTCCCAAGTACTGGGATTACAAATGTGGGCCACCATGCATGGCTAAATTTTTTTTTTTTTTTTTTGAGACAGGGTCTTGCTGAGTTGCCCAGGCTGACTTCCAATTTGTAATCTTCCAGCTTTAGCCTCCCAAGAGGCTGGGATTACAGGTATGTACCACCACTCCTGGCTATATGTAACATTTTAAATTTGCAGATAGCTACATTTAAACTGTTAAAGAAATAGGTGAAAATATTTTAATAATATGTTTTAGTTAATCGAATATATCTGTTATTGTTCTTGACATAGTTAATATGAAATACTTAATTAGATCCTTTACCTTTTTTTAAATACAAGCCTTTGAAAATCAATGCACCTTACCCTTACAGCATATTTTGTCTTACCACATTCCCATGCTCAATAGCTGCATGCTGCTAGTTACTACTGTATTAGACATTGCAGATCTAGAAAAGTTTATTTAACATATGATATTCTTTATGATCCACCTCTGATGACCTTTACAGCTTCGCATCCCTGACATTCTAGCCACTATACTAGTTCCATTCCTTCACTATGTTGTCCCATCCATTTGAAATGCCTGTATCTCTCTTGCCTCCTGCCAGAAAACTTCACTCACCTTTCCCGAAACTGATGCCATTACATTAGGTTAAAATACATTAAGAAGACACTAGGAACCCACCAAGAAAATTATATAATGTTATGTAAATAAAAGCTTAGTGTTACCAGGTGTAGTGGCACATGCCTGTAATCCCAGCGACTTGGGAAGCTGAAGCAGGAGTATCACAAGTTCAAGGCCAGCCTGGGCAACTTAGCAAGACATTATCTCCAGATAAAAAATAGAAAGGTCTGGAAATGTAGTTCAGTGGTAGAGCTTTCCTGGATTCAATCCCCAGTGCCATAAAGAAAAAAGAAAAAGAAAGCTAGTGTTACTGTTTTATAATCCTAATTTTTAAATAAACTGAAATTTGCTAAGTTAATTACTTATTTTAAATTAATAATGAAGTACTGATATAATATTAATATGTGGTCTAGATAGGAGTTTTTTCCCCTTGGTAAACAGAATGTTTTTCCAAAAACATTTAAAATTATTTATTGCCATGACATTTCTAAATATGTTTGATGTCATTGCTTCTGTTTAACAGTCATGAAAGCTAAGGCTTCCGGGAGGTTAAATGACCTCAGCATGGGTTCAATTAATAGAATGAAAGTTTAGTTTTTTCCAAAAGGTCATTGAAAATAATTTTTAACGCCTGAAAGTGTAGTTACTTAGCAATCGAAGATCAATTGAGATAACTTCTGAGATAAAAAGAATGGGATATTCCAAAGAGTCTTATATACTCTAAAGACTCCTATTCTGAGTTTACTTGAAACTTTTGTCCTTGAAACTATGAGAAAATTATAAACTCCCAAGACCTCAGTTTCCTCATTGTAAGTATGATCATAACTGTAATATTGACCACTCAGACCAGATCCCTCAGATCATAGAAATAATGTCAATTACATTGTGAAAATTTTCCCTCTAAGATCTTATTCCCATGGTCTGAACATGTTTCTAATGAAATCAGAGCTTCAGACAGTAATCCTGCCTGGAAGGTTCAGCTAGACCATGAGTTGTTCCCAGAATAAATCCAAGGCAGCATATTGTGAATCAAATGAGGTGCACTGTGATTTAGGAATCAATTTAATCCTATGAACTTTGGCCAGAATCCAAGGTGCTCACCTTTAGATGCATATAACCATTTCCAGGGCACTTTTGGAGCTATCAATACCCAACCAATAATATTGCCATCTCTGCAGGGGTGGGTCAGTCATAGGTAATTAGAAGGTGGTAGGAAGTCCTACCATTACACAGCTTAGGGTAAATAGCTACCAATTCTTCTTTTAAAAGGTAAAGATGGTGGTAGGAAGTCCTCCTACCACCTTCTAATTGACTCTGATGTATGCTCAGACTAAGAACTAGTGGGCCCATCAGCCTCAGGTTCTTTATTTGCAAAATAAGACTAATTCTTTGCTCACAGATTGTTATAGGAATTAAAAGAGAAAACTTTTAAGTGTCAGCACATTTTAGAAATTTAATAAGAACTCTTTCCTATTTTCATGCTCCTCCAATTAATCCCCTTACTTTCTACTAATTGGTTGGATACCAGAGCTGCTTTCCTATCAAATAGTATTTTTCTGATAGGTTTGTTTGTTGCTTTAAGTCAAAACTGACTGATAGCATTTGGCAGACTCAACCTCAACCACATAAGAAATACTATAGAGTTCATACCTGCAGCATCAGTCTCAGAGATTCTGTAAGCAGAGATGGGTTATTAAAGGACTCACTTCTCTCCATACTAGCTGAGTAGCCCCTGGCAACCCCCAGGAAGATTTCCCCTCTCTCTTGAGAATGTTGTAACTTTCAGTAACTCATAGTGCATCATTCTGTCATCAGGATCTCCCAAATGTCTTTAAAAGGCAGATTCCTGGTCCCATCCCTCAACTTACTAAACCTGAATCTCTAGAGTTATAACCCCTGAGACTGTGATTTTAGCAAGCCTCTCAGATTATCTTTATGTATGTTAATATTATCATGGAGATACAGGGTGTCTGTAGATCCAGCCATCAAATTGCTCATGTTCATGTCCTACCTACTACAATTTTTAGAGACCATAGAGTTAGGTAAAGCTGCTGAAACTGGCACTTGGGGATGGGGGGTGGGGGTGTTGTTGTTGTTGTCATCGTTGTTATTTTTAACAACTAAATAACTCTCTGCTTTGTAAAATATTTTCTTGACCTTGAGAACTTTTTTTGCTCTTGCAGTGTCTTGGGACTAGCATCCAATTCAAAATCCCCTGTTTTATAAGAAAAAAAAGGCTGAAACTTTCCCAAAGCTGCCAACTTGGTGACATCACACAGCTTAGGGTAAATAGCTACCGATTCTTCTTTTAAAAGGTAAAGATAAGCCAGGCGTGGTGGCGCACACTTGTAACCCCAGCATTTGGGAGGCTGAGACCAGAGGATCCGGGTTCACAGCCAGCCTCAGCTACCTAATGAGGCACTCCGCAACTTAGTGAGACCCTGTTTCAAAATAAAGAATAAAAAATAGGGCTGGGGGTGTAGCTCGGAGGTAGAATGCCCCTGAGTTCAATCCCCAGTACCGCAAAAATATAAATAAATAAATAAATAAATAAATAAATAAATAAATAGAAATAAAAGGTAAAGATGTTTACGTGGTTGGTTCTGTGAAGATACAGCTCTATGCTGGCAAGAACTTGTATATACATAGCTTTGCCTCCTTCCCAACCCCTCCCTGTTGGAGACAGTTTCTTTTTCTCTTCTCTGAAGTTTGAGAACTTATCCCATTTCATAAACTAGGGAAATGGTCTCTAGCCAAAGAAGGCATCACATGGAGTGCAGATTTCAAATATATAACTGGATGAAAACGGCCTTTCTACACTGACTGTAACTGACTTGGAAATGATTTACTTCATAATACATGAGACTGTTAGAGCAAAGCCCCTTGCATAAAGGTAAATGATTGTCAGAGCCATGGGCTGCTAGGTCACAGTCCTACACAGATGATTTAGCTAACTGATGCCCATGTGGGTGCAGATAGTCATCATGAAACATTATCATCCCCCAGCCAGAAGAGCCAAGGCAATGAACGATGGAAACCGAGAACACTGGTGTCAGTAGAATAAAAATCCCTTCTACAGTCATAGCTTTGGCATCTGTAAATGGACATGCACAGGTACACAGAGCACTATACTTATTTACCTAACTTGGCTTCCTTCTATTACTGCTTTCATTTTTATTATGAAGTGTTTTTACATTTCTGAAGCTTGATTCACGAAATAATTGCCATCCTCCTAACTGGGTCATTGGCCATATTTATTGCAAAAGAAAAATACGAATCATTATTCAAGAGCAAACGCCACATATTTTCCACATCCTAAACTTGTCAACCTCTCTAACTTTGTTCAGGGCTGATTCGTTCCAAGGAACAGCACATTCCACAGAGGTAATCGGAGTGAATGAAGCAGGAGGGGACAGGGCTGGTCCTCGGCTGAGAGGTCTGCAATGTCTGTGCCATCTGCTGTCCTTAGCATCATGCTTTGTTTCCTAAACATTATTAAGAGGTTTTAAAAATAAACCTGTGGTTGAATTGGGTAAAATCTCCCTAACTCCTAAATTGTGAAGAGATTTACACACACACACACACACACACACACACACACACACACACACACAACACACTTCTCTTTACTATTCTTCCTGGAATAAGCAAGTCATTGTTTTTGACTATTCATTTCACTGTAGATGAAAACATAAATAAAACATGGCAGGGTGACCGGATCACATCATTAACTGAAACTGCCCCCTACTTGAGAAGAATATTCAGTTTACAAAGCGATGAGGTACCCAGAGTGGCTGTGCAGAAAGTGTTCCTGTTTATAAATAATGTACACAGCATGCTCCTTGGATCTCTCTCTTTGGTTTTCCCATTTCATCCTTTTCTTTTTTTCTTCCACTATAGCCAAGGTAGAGTCTAGATTATCCTTTTGTAACTGTGTTTCCTGAATGGCTAACTAAGCTATTTTTAAAAATTCATATAAAATAAACAATTTGGACTCTCAAAGCCAAGGGTTACCTGATGCCCCTGTTTGAATGGGAAGAAAGGACCCTTTCACCTTCTAAAATGACCTTCTCTTAGCAGAACCAGTGGACTCAGTGATGGAGGGGGGGAAACCAGCCTTGACCAAGGGCTTCCTGCCAGGCAAGCAGGGTGGGCTCTTTGTGGACAGATCTCATTTTTCCTCCCAAATACCTGAGAAGGCCAAAATTATTATCCCACTTCACAGATCAAGAACAAAGCTTCAGAGAGGTAAATGACTTACCAAGGTTATAAAACAGAAAATATTAGCCGAGCGTGGTGACACACACCTGTAATCCAAGTACTTAGGAGGCTAGGACAGGAAGATCACAGGTTCAAGGACGGCCTCAGCCAGTCTTGAGACTCTCATCAGCCTAGTGAGATCCTGTTTCAAAATAAAAATAAAATAGGGATGGGGGTATAGCTCGGAGGTAGAATGCCCCAGGGCTCACTCTCCAGTACCACAAAATAAATAAAATAAAATAATAAAACAGTGAATGTTGAAGATGAATTAAAATACAGACTGGCCAAACTCAAAAGGTATTTTTTTCTTTTCATACTATTCAAAGATAAATAATTTTTTCTTTGCAAGGATATCACAGTTTGTTTCCATGATCTATGGGATTTTTTGCTTTGTTTTGTTTTCTGCTTGTTTGGGTTTATTCGGTTAAATTCTGTGCCATAGCCAGGCATGGTGGAACATAGCTGCAATCCCAGTATTTGGGAAGTTGAGACAGGAGGATAACAGATTTGACGCCAACCTTAGCAACTCAGTGAGACCCTCAGCAACTTAGCCAGACCCTGCTTCAAAATTAAAAAATAAAAAGGGTTGAGGGTATAGCTTTGGAGTAGAACCCCCAGGAGTTCAATTCCTAGTACCAAGAAATAGATAAAAAATAAACAAATTCTATGTCATTTGACTTGCCAGAAGGAGAATTAGAATCTTGGCAACATGGTTCCCTCAAGCCCAGTAAGGATTCATCTGAGGCTACCTAAAGTTTAGGTTACAGGTTACGCATTGAGCCCAATCACTCCCCTTGGTGACGCAAAACCAAAGACATGTGTAGAGACAATGATATATTTGGAAATAGGTTGACAAGGAGGGTAGGAAAAAAGGTGCAGAACAATACTGCCCAGATTTCTCTTGAAAGGTACCACAGTCCCTCTGTATCCACAGGACCCCACACACATGCAAATGCTTGGCTCTACAACGAATACTTCCTGACCCTTGCTGCTCAGAAAGCTACTGACCCTGAAATCCTAATATTTGGGAGCCCCACTGACTCAAGGACCATGAAAGAATACCTGGTAAAAGAAAGGAAACCGTTAGATACAGGCTACTTTTTATTTTTCATTTTTAAGGTAAAGTTTTTTGTTGTTGTTGTTTGTTTGTTTGTTTGTTTGCAGTACTGGGGATTGAATTCAGGGGCATTCTACCTCCGAGCTATACCCCCAGCCCTATTTTTTATTCTTTATTTTGAAACCGAGTCTCACTAAGTTGCAGAGGGCCTCACTAGGTAGCTGAGGCTGGCCTCGAACCCGGATCCTCCGGTCTCAGCCTCCCAAATGCTGGGATTACAAGCATGCGCCACCACACCCAGCTTAAGGTAAGTTTTTTATTCCACTGTAGTTTCCTAGAATCCTTCCAAGATCCAGTGTAAGTACAGCGATGAGTATGAACTCTGGAATCAGACTGACCTCATTTTGTCTCGCCAATAAACAACTCTCCAGTTAAATGAACCTGCCTGTGTCTCTGTGACCCCGTTTGTAGAACAGGGATAATAATACCAACCATACCACATTGTTTTGAGGATTAGAGACAATGGAAGTGAATGCCTGCAAGATACTCACACAAGAGCTCTGCCATCCTGGTTAGTTATATTAGCCTTAAATAGTACCGAGGCCAAAAAGCATAGAGGGATCTTAGAAATTGACAATTCTGGTGTTGTAAGTGTCTGTGCCCTTGACTCAGCCTTTAAGGGATCTTGGAGACATTTCAACAGCCTTCTCCAAGTAGAAATATATTCTCCAACAGTCTTGATGGATACATTTTGAATACTTTATGCTTTGAGAGGTAGTCTGAGCCCACTATTAGATCTGTAAAAGTGATGAATTAATGAGTTAGCTTTCTGCTACTTGGAAAATTACAAAACAATCAAGTGAGGCTAATCAAATGGATTCAGATGGCAAAAAGTATATGATAAGTTTTCAGCAAGGTAGAATAAGTGAGTCAGTCAAGTGTTAAAAAAGTGACCACCCGGGGAATGAAGTGCATTCAATTTCTTGGAAGAAAAATGCTTTGACACTCACAAAGTAGCAGATTAATGCCACATTTAAATTCATATGTGTTCGACTGCCCTGGCAATTTTGTTGTTCACAGTTTGAGATAATAAACTTGGATATTTTCTTTTTATAGTTTCAGAATAAATGAGTTCTAAATATGGAAAGATTTTATTCAATATTCAAATATTGTCTTTATTATTTTTTAAGAAATTATTTTGTATCATTCTTGTCTTCCTGCACTACTCAATATATGCACTAAAAATTTATTTAGTGCATTGTAATTTTAAATCATATTTCTGATAGAATATCAGAAAAATACATGCACACAGCTCTTGATACATTCAACCTTTCAGCAGCATCAGATCTGTGGTTAAAAAAAAAAACGAAAACAAAAAGCAAAAAAAAA
>PVLC010043968.1:0-11948 GCA_004027655.1 Graphiurus murinus
TATATATATATAATACATAATATATATATTGCTTAATTTAGATTAAAAATGAGTAATTTGAAACAACGGAAATTAAATTTACATATATTACCTCCTACATTCCTATGAGATCATTATCCACATTTTTATAGCTGATGAATCTGAGCCCATTTATCTGGCTCATTGTCACTTGGTTAGTTAGTTGCAGCGCCAGAACATGAATACTGACTACCTTATTTTATATTTCTACTACTCCTAAACACTGTACTACACTCTCTCTTTCTCTCAAAAACACAGTAGGGCTTCATCATCTAAATGAAGTTCACAACAAAAAAATATATCAAATTGACTGGTTCTTTGCAAAATTTAAATTATGTTTAGTCTTTTATTTGGCCTTCACTAATGCCTATTTCTGTTGTATAAACTGTGAGAGTACACCATGGGAGTTGGTTTGAAATCACAAAATTATGGTTTGGCTATTGAACTATACTCTTTCAGATACTTAGCACCCCAGAAAGGATAATTAACTTTGAAAGCAAAAGCATAAATATATAACAAATGTGCTGAGTATCCCTTAGTTTAGCTAACACCATTTGCTAGACTGTTAGTTCCAACCAAAATAGGATTTGAAACTATTTCTATCTTAGAAATTTTATATATCTTGTTCACTTATCAATAACATTAGTTTACACATCTTCCCTTTTCTACTACAATACACACACACACACACACACACACACACACACATTCATAGCATCTTATTCCTTCATTCGTGTAGTTATGTAAGTGTTGGGACTTATCTTCTCTCCAACATTGTATACTCTCTGTGGCCAAGTACCCTGTCTTTTTTATTCCCTGATAAATACTGATCCTTATGGCCAGGCCTGGCACATGAATGGTGCACAATGAATATGTGTTGACTGTATTCACATTCACAGGTGAGATGTGACCATTCAGGTGCTGAGAAGTGGAGGGACGGTAGATGACGTATAATACCTAGAAGGTAGAAGGTGGACTTCTGGATTCAACTTTTTTGTTGTTGTTGTTGTTGGTACATTTTAATTATATATCATAGCAAGATTCAGAATGATTAGAAACATACATGCTCTCTCAGTCAATATTCTCACTGCTATAACCCGAAAGACCTGACCACACAGCTTAGAGGAAAGAAGAGTTATTTGCTTGCAGTTTCTTGGAGATTCTGGGTTAAGTGCATGTAAGGCTGGGGTCTGTGGGTCAATCTCAGGCATGGCAACAGGAAGCAGAAAAAAAGAGAGCACATTTGCTCTGCTCCTCACATCATGGAAACAGGAAGGAAGGAAGAAAGGAAGGAAGGAAGGAAGGAAGGAAGGAAGGAAGGAAGGAAGGAAGGAAGGAAGGGAGGGAGGGAGGAAGAAGAAGAGAGAGAGAGAGAGAGAGAGAGAGAGAGAGAGGAAAAACAAACCTCAGTTCTCACATTGTGGTGGCCAGATGCAGATAACCAGAGAGAAAGCAAGCAGGGGGAGGAGAAATCATGTAATTCCCAAGGTCATACCCCTAAGGACCTCTACTTAGCAACCAAGCCTCACTTCTAACATTCCTGCCTTGTTTCTGTGGGGATATTCCTAGGGGGATATTCTAAATCTGACCATTATACATGCATATAGCATTCATAATGTGTTACCCTCCAGGTCCTACCTAATTCCCATAGAAAATATTAACATTGATAAAGATAAATTCACATATGACTGAAGGATCATTAGAATTGTTTTCCTCCCCAAATTCCCTTCAACTGTTCTACTAGTATCTCTCTTCATTTATATGGTCCTTTTATTTCCCCCTAGTTTCTTTCTAGCTTCCAAATAAGAGTGAAAACATATGAACCTTCATTTTCTGTGACTGGCTAATCTCACTCATCATAATGTTTTTGAGTTACATCCATTTTCCTGCGAAGGACATCATTTTGTCCATGGGTTCTATTTTATGGTTTGTGCAAGACACTTCTCTGTGACATGGATCTCATAGTGACTCTAGAACATGTCAGCATGCACACAGATTATAACAGAATTGAATACCAACCTCCTTAAAAAATGCTTTCTACTCATTAACTTATTTCTTCTTGACAATACTCCTAGAGATAGTTATTGTTATTTTCCTCTTTTCCAAATGAGGGTACTGATTTCCCCAAAAGGCAATAAGCTTATCCAAGACACACAGCTGTGAATCAGAGCCATCTGACTCAAAAACCTCTTATATCTCTTGTTGGAAGATCAAGTGATATATTGGATATAAAATTGTCATGCAGTATCATAAATGTTAAGTCAAAAAAATTTTTTTTACTAAGGCCCACTAGCAAGACCCAGAGAAAATTGGAGATACCATTGAGAGTGTGGGGTAGGAAATATGTGGTTTTCTTCTTCTGTTTCCACTTGATAACATCCATGTCAGTATTCTCAAATAGTGGGCTGAAAGCACCATTTGTCACTCTCTCCATTCACTCAAAACATTGTACTGCCTGTCTGCCAAGTGCCAAACACTGTGCTGAGAGATGCCAACTTGGAGATGAGTTAGCTATGGACTCTCCTTAAGAAAACTCACACTCTGCTTCAAGGGACAAGCCATGGGCAGCCTCCAGACATTGACATGGGGTGCACAATCATTAAGTGTATGCTGGACTCTATGCATCAGGAGGGGCACTGATGTGAGGAGAGAGGTACATACACCAGGCCATGAAGACAGAGAATGACAGACCAGTTATAGATGAAAAGACCAAGGAAGGAAGGCCTTGCCTTAGGCTGAGCCCCATGAGGTGGGCAGGGTGAGAAGGATACTCCAGGTTATGGGGACAACAACAAGGGAATAAGGTACCACTGGACATGCACAGGGGAGGAAGGAAATGGCACCATTGGGTCCCCTGCCACCTGTTTTGTCCCAGTGCCTCTCCCCATACAAAGAGAGGGAGAATATATTCCCAGCAACTAGGTAGGAGTAAAGAAAGAAAGAACAAGCATTCTATATTTTATTCCTCTCCAAACCTTCTAAAGTAGATGATATGGTAGTAGTAGCAGTATCATCATCAACACTATTACAGAAAAATAAGATAAATACTAGTAATAAGTAAATATTAAACATACGCCCTTCCACATTATCAGTCTTTGTCTCCTGGATGGAAGACTCTTTTGAATCCACACTTTAAGAATTTTTGCAACACACACACACACACACACACACACACACTGAATAACTATTTTTTGTATGTTTATTTCAAACCTGAGAAAAGAGCCTACCTATTTTAGGGTAATTTGCTTTCCTCTTGAACCACGAACATCCCAGTGTACCATTATACACAAAGGTCTGTGGTTTGTATTATTGTCCAGTGTTACAGAACAGGAACCCCATACCTCACTAAGTCAAGAAATGGGCATAAAGTTCATCAGGTGGGAAGTGACAGGGCTGGGGTCCCAGTAGTACTGTCTGGCTCCAGAGGTGGGCTCCCTCAATAGGTATCCTTCTTTGGCGACAGAATAGAATAATTCATTCTTCATGTGCAGTATGCTAGAAATGTAGACCTCAGCCACCTGTGCCCTATTTTATGCCCAGCACCTTTGTTTGGTCCTCAAATAAAAACCTCATCCTTTCTTTCTTTACCTTTCTCAGAATTCATAGTAGGGTCTGGCAGGTGAAGTGCTGATTGCTGAGAATGCCACAGTGTGGCTTAGCTGCAGCTCTCCTTTATTATGTTGCTCCAGGTACCAATATTATATACTTAGGCAGCTGTTCTCATCTGTGCCAGACAATGAAATCTGTTCCATCAACATGACTGTTGAAACCTCTGATTTTTGGAAGCTCTGCTCCATGTAGTCCTTTGTAGTGTCATAAAACAATTAGATTTAGGCTTAGCATTAATTTGAATTATTGTCCAGTTTCCAGAAAATATCTCCTGGAAATGTCATGAGGATGTATTACATGTCTTTGGAGATATTAAGTATTGAATTACAATATTATGTCACCCTCCCCTGCCACCTTCTCTCTTTCTCTCTCAACATAGTATGATTTATGTTCCAGCCACCACCATAAGAAGCTTAATAGTTAGAAAATCAACCAGAGGTGAATGTTGACAGAAGCCAAAAAACCCCAAAACTCATGACGATCAAACACTCTAGTAAAGTGGGTATGTTTTCCTTGAAGTGAGGAGGGCCATGTAGTGATACCAAGTTTTGGGCTCAGGCCGACTGAGTTCCAATTTTGAATCATCAGCCTGCCATCTGCACGTTTTAGGACATGTACCTTTAACCTCCTTCAGCCTCAATTTGCTTGACTGTAAAATGGGAATAAAAGTAGAAATTGCCCTCTAGCAGTATTTCTAAGATCTGTTAGATTAAGTGCAGCAGCAACAGCAGTAAATCCCATTTGATAAGCACATTGATGAATCGGGCACACACAATTATGCTTAATATATGCGCAAATACTACAAGGTAGGTATCCTTTGCCCTCTTTTACATGCGGAAGTTGAGGGAAAAAAGATTGAGCATTTCCCAGGATCACTCAAATAGTGAGTTTAAGGGAAAATTTTGGATCCAGGTTTGCCAATCTCAAGTTCTCTGCTATTCCCACTGAAGCCATTTCTAGACAAAAGAAGAAAGTAGAAGGCCAGCAATCTAGAGAAAAAAAAAAAAAAAAAAAACAATGCGTGTGAGTGCGCATGAATGCACTGCACCCACACTGACAGTGAGACACAAAAGCACACAGATGCTGGGACCTAATTTGGTTGGTTGGCATCGAACCCACAGTATAGTAATGAAACAGATCTGGGGAGGAATTGCTAATATGGTTATTCTTAGTGCTCACAGTTGTGGATCGTCTTTGCCAAACAGCCCCTGACGTTTGTGCAGCTTCCATGGGAAAGGCAAGGAGAAGCTCATCTCATAGGAAAGGGTGGATCCAAAGAGGAGGAAACAGGGCAGGGAACACAGTTAAAGTGGTGGATCCAAAAGACCATGTGTGCTTCAGTTGCCCCTTCTGTCATCCATTGGTATCTCGGCCACACATTTTGTATTCTCATTACAAATGTTTTGAACCAAATACCTGCCAGGCATCCTTCTAGGGCCCCTGAGGTCTGTGACACATTTTTGCTACTGCTCTACCCCACTCGCCCCAGCATATCATGAACACCAGGAGAAGCTGCAGAGATAAGCCATACGTCAGCCTTAAGGGAAATGAGTATAACCTAGGTAGGTTAGAGAAAGGTGACATTTTTTAAATGAAACTAATAATATCTGACAGTGTCCCCAGCAGGACTACCACATTGCACAATTTCAGGAGTCATCATCTACATGGGACACAAATATTCATAGAATGTTCTGTGCTTATATGTTATACACATATATATGAATATATATGTATATATATATAGACACACACCTGAATTCAATTTTATATACATATGTAAAACATGCAATACTATATGCTCTATCTATGGATAGACATACATAAATCCATTGCTTACTATATATAATGTGTCCTCTATAATAGTATCACATGAAGGCACTGTACTATCCATAGGAAATTCACATGAATTTTATTTAATAGCCGTAGAAATACTATGAAGTAAGTATTATTCCCGTTGTGGAGATAAGGAAATGGAGACATGATTTGCTCCAGGATGATGTGGCACCTGAGGGCTGGACCAGGATTTAATCTGCTACTCTTTGGCTCCTGTCAAAGCCTCCATCTGAGCTTCCATCTAAACCCATCTCTTATTTGTACAGCTGACAAAGAGAAAGTGATTTTCACTATTGGAAAGTCAAAGCTAAAGGATCTGTGGGTTTTGGGAGCAACTGTCTACCATGCTCATTGAAGACATACTGATCTTAGATCAAAAGGAAACCCGAGACTGGGTTAAATAAATTCCCAATGACGTTATGAAAAATGTTTTTTTAAAGGAAATAAATTCTTAAATTAAGAGTAAATAGCTACTTCCCATCTTTAACCACAATTATTCCTTAAAAATATAACCAAGTTAAAGAAGAATGAGAAGCCTTTCATGACTTTGTTCTTTTCCTATTACCTAGCTTGGTACCAAATTGTTGTATCCCTTGGGGGAAAAATACTTTTTTAAAAAAATGTTAAAACTTCAAACATTTTTTGTCCATACTCAAATACCCCTAACTCAACTTTGAAGCAAGACCAGGGATATATAAAGGCATGTAGAACTCTGGCAATCTGTTTTTAGCCAGACTTTGATCATGATTTGAGGTGGGGAATTCAGAAAATGGTACAAACAGAGCCATTGCCCAGAAGAAATTTGAGCATAGCACTTCCAAAAGAATTCCATTTGGGAGAGGGAGGGGGGATTTTATATAGCTTCATTTGAAAGCAACTATTTTTTTCTAATATGGAATACCTAAAAATCCCAGTGACTTCTGTGTCTCTGGATGCTTTTTCTGGGGCATCTAGGGACTCTTCCGTGACATGGCCTTTGCAAGTTGTTAACATTTCCTTCTCTCAGTGAAGAAGCTTCAACTTCCTGACTCTCACTTATCTCCACAACATATTCTGTTGGAGGTCACAGTGAAATACTGTCACAAACCTGGGCTAGAAGTCACAGCACCTGGGTTCTATTCTGGCCCTGACACAGATCACTGTGTAGCCTTTGGAGAGTCAGTTGGCCTTGATATCCTCACCTCCTCATAGCACCAAGGGTATAGGGGTCACAAAGTCTAGGTTCTCAGTGTAGACATAGTCATGCATTGCTTAGCAACAGAGATACGTTCTGAGTCGCTGTGGGAATCTCATAGTGTATACTTACACAGGCTAGATAGTAGAGTGTACTACACACCCATGCTACATGGTATATGTATATGGTACATCCTATTGTTCCCATGACCATGATAAACAAGACAACATAAGATTCATTCAAGCACGAGAGAATGATGCAATCAAGAGATGTGGTAAAGATGGGCTGTAGGAGGCTGAAGCCAGTGTAACATGGAATCTTGCTTAATAGTAAATGATTTCTAACAAGTAGAAGGGGTACACTCTAAAGTAACAATAATAGTATCATATAATAAATGCATAAACCAATAACATAGACCCTTATTATCATTATCAAGTATTATGTATTGTAAATAATTACACGTTCTGTGCTTTTAGATAACTGGCAGCATGGTAGATTTGTTTACACCGGCATCTCCATAAACACATAAGTAATGTATCTTGCTATGACATTATGACAGCTACAGTATCACTGGATGATAGGAGTTTTTCAGCTTCATTATACTCTTATGGGGCTACTGTTGTATCTGAGGTTTGTCACTGACCAAAACATCATCGTGCATTGTATGGCTGACCTTTCCTAATCCCACTAGGATCTTGATCTCATCTCTCCTTTCCTTAACCTGGATTTCCTGATCCCAAAACAAGAGGGTCTCAATGAGGACCCAACACTTTCCACTAAGTGGTAAAAATGGATTCTGAAGGGTGGTGGGGTGAGCACAATATTACTCTGTATAGTAAAAGCACTACAGACAGACAGTATATAAGGTACATAAGCAGATATACAATGTATCTGTGATATTAAAATGTCATGGGTGGGAGTTGGTTTGGGGGAAAATGACTTAAAAACGCTACTTATAGGATGATAAAAAAGAAAGTTTGAGAACTCTGAGCTGGAAAGACTCTAAGTTTTCTGGGATTCTTTAAAACTAAGTATGTAACTATCATAGCATCATAAAATCTGATCTGTTTTATGATTATTCCTAGAAGCCTCCAAACTTAATCAAGATTCTGTCTTCCCTGGAACTTGAAAAATAGTGTTTCCATGTAAAATGAACCAAATGAAAAAAGTTGACCCTTTTTTTAAAAAAAATAGCTGCTGGGAATTCTCAGTGACTTCTTAGCTACCTTCTTCCCCTCATCATTCACCTCTTAATCGCACACTCTGTATGTATTTATAAACTCTGCACCACTCTCTCTCCATCTAGTGATAGTGGAGGTCTTTGGAACCAGATGGAATTCCAGATTGAGAATCTGAAAACTGGATGAAAATTCTTCAGTCAGACTAGGGATTTTTATCTTAGCCCTGTGAACCTCCAAGTGACTCATGGATAGAACTGTACTTTACTTATTGATTTCCCTTGCAATACTATGTGTGATGATTTGTATCTGGAATGTTCCCCAAAGTCTCATGTATTGAAGGCTTCATCCCCAGTGCAACAATGTTCAGATGTGGGGCTCTTAGGAAATAATTAAGATCATGAGGTGCTAGAAACTGTAGGCCGATGGGGGCTGGTTAGAGAAATTAGGTCTCTTGGGGCCTTCCCGAGAGGACTATGCCTTGTCTCTGGACCCTTTCCACAACCTACTGCCATGGGAGGGCAGTTTTGCTCTGCCATGCCCTCCATCATGATGTTCTGCCTTACCCCAGACCCCAAACACAGAACCAGCCAACCATGGGCTGAAAACACAAAACAAAACAAACTTTTCTACTTTTAAGTTATGTCGGAGGTATTTTGTTCACAGCAATGGAAATCTGATAACACACCTTCCAACAAATAACTTTGGGCCAAAATACTCCCTGTCCATCATTTTTAAAGACTGTCTTTCAGCCGTGCACTTTTTCATTTGTCTGCTTGCCATTCGACACTGTGACAAGAGCCTTGTTTTGAAATCTTCTGCCCATGGTTCTCAGAGGTCTGCCTCATGATTCTAGGTGTAATGAAAGGGATTTGCAGCTGCCGTCTGGCTCTCCAAGCAATTTTTGTCTGGTGATACCACCTTCAGTGGTATTTTTAGTTCTCATCTGTAGCTTTCTTTTTCTTTGGGAGCTGATGTGCATCTAGCTTTTCAGAGAACATTACAGAGGGGCCTGAGATCCCCAGTTCACCCCTGATCTATGCTGCACAATTACAGAAGCAGGCTTATAATCAATGTAATTGGAGATCAGAGTTAATGAGGACCTCCGTGTCTGTGCTGTCCCCTGAGCAAGGCTGGTCTTCAGATGCTAGATAAGGAAATGATTGGGCTGAACTGAAAATCCATTTGGCTAATTAGATGATGTATATTCCCACAAGGCAATGGGAGAAAAATGTGTGTGTGTGTGTGTGTGTGTGTGTATTTAAATATATATATATTTAAAAATAAAGAAACATGACATTTTGAAGTTGAGCTTTTGGCAGAGATTTATTTCAGTCATTGCTCTCTGGGGGGATCTATATGAGTATTCTAGAGAGGAATCTTAGTGCACCCAGTAATTTTTTAAATTTAAAGCCAAGAAAATAAAACAGAAGTCCAGAGGATTATTTGAGAAATATGAGACCCAAAGAATAATGCATTTTCACTCCTTTGCTATGTTGTTTTTATTTCCAAAGAAATGCTAGAATTTATTGAGAGTGAGCTGTTTGATATTCTTTGACCTTCAAATTGTTTCCTTCCTGCCTCCTCTCTCCACCCCCTCACCACACCCCAACATCTTCTCAGCCTTCACTACACTCTAAAAATTATGCCGATTGTAGAATTCAATGACATATGGTTGTTGCCTTCAGGGAAACACAATCTAAATAGGATAATAAGTAAGGCAGGTGGAGAAATAGACTCTCATTCTTTGCCTGCAATTTACCATATCTCATCTGTCTTCCTGAACTATAAATTCTCAGTAGATAGACACCATATTGTAGTCAACCAGAGGATAGTACAGAGCTTCCTACATAGTAGAATATGAATGAATGAATCTGTAACATGGAATATCCAGGTGTTAGATGACTGAAATTCATCATAGGTATTAAAGGGATTAAGACACATGTGAGATGGACCTGAACTGGGCTTTAAGGGGGAAAAGCCACATAGGTTACTGTGTACTCTGGGTGAGACAGTTCATTATTCTCTTTCACCTTAACTTTTGTCTGGTTAGTCATTCTTCACATTTTTCTAGGTCTAGCCTAAAGACCAGATCTCTCTAGTTTTAGTTTGGAACTAGGAGACCCTAAAAAGCTATTCTTATTTTCTGGCTTTTTCAAGATGAAAAAATATTAACTGTGGGGTCAAGGTGGAGTCATTTCTGCTTCACAATCCCATGATGAAGTGAGCTGAATTTCCATCCAGTCAAACATGTAACTTTGATTTCATTAGTGCACTTGACATTCACTAAACTCTTATATGTGTCAGGCATTTTACGGAGAGCTGGATCGACAAGGTCTAATGAGTCATGACCTGTTCCCTGTAGGAAATCACGGTCTATCAGAGAAAACAAAGGCCCTCCAACACTACACTATATGCAATAAAGAGGAATGTGCAGAGTGCTGGAACAGGAGTAAAAGGGCAATAGAAAGCAGCCCAACCAAAGCCTCTGATTCTCAAGATAGCCTGCAATAATAGGAAGGTCCCAGTTTGAAGGCTGAAAAGTCTTGCTCCAGTTCCCACTTTTGCCATTGAGTAAGTGTGCAAATTTGACCAGATACAATTCTTTTCCAACCCTATGTTACAATGCTATTGTAAGGATTAGTGAGCAGAATATGTATTGCATTCATCCCAGGGATGAACAGAGAGGATATTCAAAGGACAGTAGCTACCTTCTGCCATTAAACCCGCCATTTACTTCTATATAGTGTTTTTATATGAAGATAAGGATAACCTGCTGACTTAGTATATTTATGCTGTTTAACAGGGTACCATAGCCTGGGTGTCTTTTAAACAATGGAACTTTATATTTCACCATGTTGGAGGCTGGGGAGTCGAAGATCAAGGTGTTTGGTGAGGGCCTGCTTCCTGGTTCATAGAAGGTTGTCTTTTCTCTGTGTTCTTACATAGTGGAAGCAGTAAAGAAGCTTTCAGGGGCCACTTTTATAAGAGCACTAATCTCATGCATGAATATCCCACCCTCATGACCTAATCACCTTCCAAAGACTCAACTTCCAAGTACCATCACACTGGGAATTAAGTTTCAGTATATGAGTGGCAGGTGGGGGGGAGGACTTTCAAGCCAGTCCCTTCCAATGAAACTCATATTTCTCATATTTAATATATGCTAACTAATTGCTAGAGTTTCCCAGTTCACAAGAAATCCAAATAATGATCAAAATATCCCTAGTTAGTTGAGATTTTACAATGTACCTGGGACTTCACTTGAGTGGATCCGGTGATGCTGCATCCCACTCCCAGGTTACCATCAAGGAACTTATTCCCCCAAGTGCAAGGAGTGCTGGTGGTTGACCACTCTCAGCTGAGTCCTCAGTGGAGAAATATCTTCCTTTGAAAGGGACTGCTTCATCCAAGGCCATATACCCTCCCTAGGCAGAGCCCATAGCCCATGACTGCTTAATGTGGAGGTATGAAGACCTGCCTTGATTGAAACAACTCTGAGAGACCATTATAGTACCCCAGCTCCCCATAGGATCAGCTGACAGCTTGCTGCAACTTCAGGGCAGTTCACCCTGTCCTTCTGCCCAAACTCACTTTGATCACCCCCTTATAAAAGTGTGCACCCCAAACCTCCAGACTTCCAGCCTTTGCTTTTGTGTCTATTATCTGATGAGCCCTACCTAAGACAAATGCATTGTTTCCTTTAATCTCTACATCCACCCTATGAAGGAGGAATCAGTATTGACACTTTAATATGTGGTAACTGAGTGTCTTCTTGCCCATGCTTACAAAGCTAGTAACAAAATGAGGATCTGAACTCATGTCTTGCTGACTGTTCTCTTTATCACTCCACTGTATAGCTTTCCTGAAGCAGCAGGATTAACCAAACTCAGCCCTGGGACACAATTCAATATCCATCCCTCAGTCTTTAGTGAGAATAAATACAAGAATTATCCATTTAAACAGCATGACTGTGCTTTTTAAAAAGAAAAATCTGTAGTTGATACTGATGTTCGGTGCCTTGCTCAAAGACCCATGTGACATGTTACTGCTTGGGCTTAGTTCCAGTGGGGAAAATATGGCTTTGCAGATAAATTTGCATATCTTTACTTGCCAGAAATTTGAAATATGGAATC